>JAOYSI010010280.1:7060-29959 GCA_025775065.1 Hiodon alosoides
GCGAGTGAGGGTCACAGATAAAGCCTGGGGACCCTCACCGGGGAGAGCGAGTGAGGGTCACAGATAAAGCCTGGGGACCCTCACCGGGGAGAGCGAGTGAGGGTCACAGATAAAGCCTGGGGAACCTGACTGGGGAGAGCAAGTGAGGGTCACAGATAAAGCCCAGGGACCCTCACCGGGGAGAGCGAGTGAGGATCACAGATAAAGCCTGGGGACCCTCACAGGGGAGAGTAAGTGAGGGTCACAGATAAAGCCTGGGGACCCTCACCGGGGAGAGCGAGTGACAGAGACAGCCTTAGGACCAAAAGAGACAGGTGGGGCCAGTTTGGACTCCTGCCTACTGCAGAGAGGAAGCTCTTCTGTTCAGTGTCGTCTGCCATGCTGTGAGAGCCAGACACTGACAGCAATGCTCCGTGTAGCAGGGCCATTGTGTGTGTGTGTGTGTGTGTGTGTGTGTGTGTGTGTGTGTGTGTGTGTGTGTGTGTGGTGGGGGGAGGGCATTGTGTGACTGGCCAGACAAGACCCCCTCCCATTAAGGCCCCGGTAACAGAGTCAACTGGCACTGCAGCAAAGGAGGTGGGGGTGCTGGGCTGGCTGCAGAACTTTCACAAGGAGAACAATGTGGTGCGCCCATCTTCCTGCAGCAGCAGCAGCAGCAGGAAAAGCCAAGAGAAATGAAAGAATTTCAACCCCAAAAAACCATCTCCTTTGGGTACAGGTATATTTGTGCTCTGTTGACTGGTTGATAAATTGCACCCGTCTCCAAGGTAACAGTTATGGCCATCAAGCAGAAAATAGCTGTGCATACGCACACGACCAGATTCATATTTTAAATGGCAAAGGACAGAGGAAATTGCAGTAGAGTGAAACAAATGTTCAGGAGAGTAAAATATGATGGAATGCATTTCTCACCGACTGCGATAACATATTTTATTTATTCTTTTTTCCACATTAAATTCCACTTTTTGTAATCTAGAGGAATTATATTAGATTTTATTTTATACATGGTTCAGTAACAAAGCAGGAGTTACGCAATTTAAAATGCGCTAGTGTCCTATGGCCTGACTCTTTCTGATCCAATCCCAGGTACAAGACATCACCGGCTGGCGGCCTTAAGAGCCAGATGGTGTCTCAATCTCTCGGTCCACTGCCAGCTTCACCCCGGGCCCAGACTGACGTTAGTTCAGACTGGTTTACCGCCGGAGTAGCAAGGGAGGAAGTCCAAGACTAAGGAGGATGATGGGGTTTTTGGAATACGGGGATATCTGAGATTAGGTGTGATGGAGGGGTCACGCGCCGTTTACAACAACCTGTCGAGGTGTTGAGAGGATCGGGAGTGGGAGGTCAGATTTTCCTGTGTATCACGATTCAGTTCCCCGCCCAATAAAAACAGCTGTGAGAAACAGAGGGAGAATAACGTTAGCTCCTCAACAGCGGCTAGGCCGTAACCGAGGGGGCGCCAGCGGGGCTAGGCCGTAACCGAGGGGGCGCCAGCGGGGCTAGGCCGTAACCGAGGGGAGCTCCCCAAGCGGCTTCTCATTACCGATTATCTGAACTGAGGAAAACCCACATCATCGCCTTCGTTTGTTAAAATAATTGGCACGCCTGTGTGGCCCGTTGACAGGATGCATCCAGTTGAGGACCGTGACGAGATGGTAAACACCAGAAGAGGGGTCTGACGGGCCAGGCACACAACGCACGCATACAGTTTAACTTCTATGAAAGCAGGACGTGGGGTAAATTCACTTATCACCATTGGCAACACAGCAGCAGTTCTAATAAATCATACTCGTTATGGGAATCGATTTCGTCTTTTTTTCAAAAGATTTTTTTTTAAGTTTTAAAATTTTTATCTAGTTGATAAGAAATCGTGTTTCGCAAAGCAAAGAAGCCCACCACAGCAGAAATCCAACACTCCCACCCGCTTCACTATTAGCCAAATTAATTCCTATTCTCACTTTCCTGAGGTTTGGGAAATATCTAGAAGGGTGGGGGGGGGGGGGGAAACTGAATACAATTTGGAAAAATGGAAAAAAAGAAAAAAAGACCAGAAGACGTACCAGGGAGTCAACACAGTAGAAGGCCAATGTGTAGAGACACACTGTCAGACTCGTCAGCTGAGATCCCAGTTCAATATTCAAAGACCAAACCATAGACCCATTTAACGGAAAGCGCGTACACACAGAGGTTTTTAACCTTGACTGATCCGAGACCAGCGTAATGTGTGGTCTCTCCTGCGCTCATGATCCCCTATCTGAAGTCAGCAGTTCTGAAAACACGCTTTCATTAATTCAATAAATGTGTTTAGTTTGGAAAGGGGCGGTTGCGGGGGCAGTTGGGACTTGCCACCCAGGCATGTAGGCGTGTTTGCCAGAAGAAGCGTTGACTCTGCCCCGTGGCAGGTTTTTGGGGGCGCGGGTATTTCACAGCTGAACACATAGTGCACGGTTTCCCCTTTGGCACGCCTAGTCCTTCCGCTCGCCACCCGCCAGAGCTAATCGCTGGAACGCAAACTTTTTTGCGGCGTACATCTAAACAGCAATAAAAGCACATTGTTTTCCGCTCAAGATATAGTCTGCCAGTCGAAAAAAACCCACACCACAAAAATGCAAGGAATTCATATTTGAGGGCGTCTGAAAATGTAAATAAATGATTTCTAATATATTCTACTACATAACTCATGAACACTGCCATAATTCACAAGCCTCCCAAGGAATCCCTTATTGCTTATAAGTTGTTGTTTTCAAAGAGTTGCTTGCCTTGCAATACCTCTAAGAGCTTTAAACGGATAACTCAACCTGCAGCCAAAATCATTCAACGTCAGACCTGTCCATTCTCCTTCTGACAAAACTTGCCTGGCAGAATCACAGCTGATTGGGCTAGGGTAAACGCCACCCCTTTTCCTGCATCTGTAGGTAATCATTAATGGATTTGGCATAGCCCCCCCCCCCATGTCAGACATTTCACAATGCCACTTCTACTTAACTTCACCGATGTACGGAACGCTGTACTCTGAACAAGAATAAAGAAAAGTGATCCTGCACCTCTGCGGTTAATGCCAGAATGAGGTCCTCGTTGCTCCTAGAACCGATGAATACCTGATCTCAAGCTCCCTGGCCAATCACAAATCGGTCGTCTTTAAACCCATACTGCAGAAAAGCCAAGCTTTTGCTTCCTAAACAAGCTGAAAAGGTGAGGGACAAAGGCGGCGTGAGCAGATTGCTGAGGTGCAAATTGGAAAAGGAGGGACTGTGGCAGGAGTGAGAGAGAGAAAGAGAGCGTCTTTGTTTGGGGCGTCCATCCATTTCCATGCACAGACAAATGGGCACCGTTTACAGGGGCAGGTGGGGGGGGGGACCCAGGGAGGGGTTTGGAGTGCATAAGCTGCTTGTGCTCAAGAAGCGCTTTCGGGGTCCGTCTATAGACCACAATGTCTGATCCAGAATTTAAATTTTAAATTTTTATTTTTTTAACTCTTCCTCTACAAACCTTCACTTTTCCACTGTTTACAGGACTGTCCATAGCGGTGAGCGAGGCAAAGGGAGCCAACATCAATGAGGAGATGTCTCATTTTCGACAACAACTCAAAAGGCGGTGCTCAACAAACACACCCCTTAAAAAGACATCGCGTCTAGTTCAATTAGCGGGAAGCCATTAGCGGGAGGACATGTTGCAAAAGCGAATGTTTCAGTTGGCCAAATCAGAACTCATAACCCCGAGTGGAAAGAAGAGTGGGACTACTTAGTGTTGAGGGGAGCAGTCATGCCATCCTGAAACACAGACAGGGACATTTTCTCTGTCAAGCCACTTTTCAATTAGTGTAAGAAAGGTGTTTGGGAGTGGGATAGGACTCTGTCGCTGGGCGGCAGGAAGGGGGAGTGGGATAGGACTCTGTCGCTGGGCGGCAGGAAGGGGGAGTGGGATAGGACTCTGTCGCTGGGCGGCAGGGAGAGGGAGTGGGATAGGACTCTGTCGCTGGGCGGCAGGGAGAGGGAGTGGGATAGGACTCTGTTGCTGGGCGGCAGGGAGAGGGAGTGGGATAGGACTCTGTTGCTGGGCGGCAGGGAGAGGGAGTGGGCCTTCAGATTCAATCTGTTGAGCAACGGCACAGGCAGGGACTGGGAATGCACAGAAGGAACAATCCCTGTGCCCCCACTCCTATTACAGACAGCGCCCCCATCATTATTTTGTCTAAATCCTGCTGCGACGGATGGTACTGGACGGTTCCACAGTACAACTCCGCCAAGTCGCTGAATTTGCAGACAAATGCTTAGACACACAGAGAAGGTCTACGTTATCGACCCAGCAGGTAAACACGCACCAAACACTGAAGCCACACCTGCTCACAAGACGCATTTTTATTAGTGGCTGTTAAGGGCGGCATGGGGCGTTCTTACCGTCCTACTGACACAATACCCCTCAAATCTGATACGCACCAAGGACAAAACACTCAACCAAGAGGCCAGAATGGGCCTCACACTCGCTGCTGCCCCATTTGCAGGGACTCTCCCTGAAGAAACCTTTGCCAGCTGACTGTTCTTTTATTGTTTCAGGTTTATCTGTTAAAAAATTTTCCACCTTCCACCTACAGAATTAGCTATTCAAAATCAAACCCAAAAACTAGGCCAGGGACCCTGCTGAGAAAACTTCAAAGCAGTATGAGATGAGGAGTTTCTCTCAGTGTCAACTATTATGCAGCTGCAGTGTCAGCAGTAGCTGCGGCGCGGGACTCTCTCAACCCGATATACGGCTGCGGCGCGGGACTCTCACTGATATACAGCTGCGGCGCGGGACTCTCACTGATATACAGCTGCGGCGCGGGACTCTCACTGATATACAGCTGGACGCGGGACTCACTGATATACAGCTGGATGCGGGACTCACTGATATACAGCTGGACGCGGGACTCACTGATATACAGCTGGACGTGGGACTCACTGATATACAGCTGGACGTGGGACTCTCCGCGACATACAGCTGCCGCGCGGGACTCTCTCAGCGACATACAGCTGCAGAGCAGGACTCTCTCAGCGACATACAGCTGCAGAGCAGGACTCTCTCAGCGACATACAGCTGCGGCGCGGGACTCTCTCAGCGACATACAGCTGCAGAGCAGGACTCTCTCACTGATACACAGCAGTGGCACATGATATACAGCAGGTTTCAGGACAAATTCAGGACAGCGGTTATAACCTGCGCAGCGAGTGAACGGTTTGTAGGATTGAATGTGACCAACGTCAGAGCCACATTTACCCTTCGAAAAGGAGATCAGATTAGCGCTCCTGGGCGTCATTGTGAGTCAGCAGATTGACAGCTGTCTCTGTGCCTGCAAGCGCCTCTCTCCCACCCGCACTGCTGCTCACTACACCGACAAAGATCCACTCAGGACAACGACCTGGACACCCCACCCCCCAACCCCCTACCTCACAGCTGCCTGGCAGAACAAACTGTGCCATGCAAGGACACACACACAGCCACACTCACACGTGCACACAGACAAACTGAATACACCACGGGTGTCACTCAGAATGAATCGATTAGACAATCCTGACCCATGCGTAAGCTGCTGTCATGCTGGAAATGCCAAAACACGAGAGCCCACTGGACTCCCAGAATAAAACCGCTGTCCTCTTGGCCTTTATCGCTTCTTGCACTAATGTAGTTGAGACACACACACACACAAAATAAACCAAAGACAGAACCTAACAAATTACTGTTAGAAACTGTCCAGAGGTATGCGCCACCTCCTTTAACATCCACACACCCCATTAAAAACTAGCTACAGTACATTTCGCAAATAGTCTAAATTGTCATCCTGGGGTCTGTATTTCTACAGGCGCGTAACAGTACTGTGTGTGTGTGTGAAACTGAGTGAACTGAGTGAACTGTGTGTGTGTGTGTGTGTGTGTGTGTGTGTGTGTGTGTGTGTGTGTGTGTCTGTATTGTAAAATTCTGCTAACATGAAGAACCTGCCATTAAACAGAAATATACATGTATTAGTACAGTTTGGCCTCCTACCACCCTTGACGTTCCCAACCAGACGGGAATCGGGGGGAGAGTATAATTAAAAGGGGGTACCCCTCCCCCTTCTGTTCTTGGCATGCCGACAGGAGCTACTCTGTCAAGGCCTCAGGCACCATATCAACGGCAATGAGTCAAAACTCCAGCGCTTTTATTATTGTTCAGTAGATTGTGCAGAGAGTTTGTTTTCAAACAACGGAGTACGTGGTGAGTGAGTAAAAAATTTTAATTTAAATTCCAGGTCACATACACATATCTAAGCGCTTTCCAATTGGTCTAAAGCACAGGACACCGTGGTTTAGGGGTTCCAGCAGTGCTTTCATATGAATATGAATACCTCCTTCCTCATTAGAAGTAGGAGCAATTCCAGTCAAAAACGGCAAGATGCTCTTTACACTGCTTTCCCACTCCCTCCCTCTCTCTTCGCCCCTCTGTCCCACTGTGCTTCTGTAAACCTTGCTATCTTATCTCAGTCAAGGTTGAACAGAAGCTTGGCTGCTGATGCCAGTGCTCTGACCTCCACACATACACGTACAACCGCAGCAGGAGAGTTTTTAAACCAGAGCTACCCAACCCGGAGAGACACTGAACCTTTTATAGCAGTAGGGGGCGCAGTGGTTAACGTACTGGCTTTTACAGACACTGATTACAAGGCACCAAATCCCAGTGGGAGAAATGCAGCCATGAGCTTTGGTTAAATGGGCGGCGTGTAAAGCAGAACACTGTGTAGGTCAGTCAGGTAAGGCTGAGTTTATCTAGTCACCATCTAAATAACAAGATGCTTGTAAACTACAGGTTAAGTAACCTGAATATCTGTAGTTAAATTTTGTAGTTTATGTTTTCTCACCCACAGTTCACACAACCCAAGGTTAGTCTAGCCAAGGAATGATTTAGGGGTCAGAATTGCTGTTAGTCAACCCAACTACATGTATAACCTGCTGAACAGTATGAGTATGCACTGCTATTTAAATAAGTCAGGGACCCATGTCCGTTTGGCGAAGTGAAACCAAGCATTTTAAACTTCAGTGGTATGTACTGTCAAATACATTCTCAAACGAGATTCACTACTTGGCAGTTCAGAAAGTGTAAACTTAAAAGTAAGCAACTTTTTTTTATCCTTTTGCAAACAGATATAATTATTTTTTAAATCGGTCATAGCGAAACGTGTCAATGCGGAGGAAAACACAAAAGCTTTTTTTTCTATAAAGTTCATTTTCTTAAAATCTCCCAGCATTCTCAAGGATAGAAATACTAGGCAAGGCATCATTCCATCTGGCTTTCTCAAGGCCTCAGTTCAGCTGAAATACCCAAGTGTCACGCATATACCCAAGTCCCACTCATTAGAGATTGGTGCCAATCTTGGGGCAGGGATGACACCCTCTGGGCACTGACTGGGCTGGGCAGGTGCCTCCCAAGAAGTTTCAGAGGGTGAAAAATGTTTCTGTGATGCCTCGCGCACAAAAAAAAACACTTCCACAACCTTTCCAAACACAGAGAATCTAAATTGTAATAAAACCACATGAAAGGCTTTAAAACGCACAGAAATGCAGAACCAGTAAAGGTTCATAAAACTGAATGTCTTACGAAAGCACAACAAACACCTGAACATGAATTACTCATTCCCACTTCACACCAAAAATTACACCTTGTCGTCAGCGAGTATTAACGTTCTGCAGAACTGCACTACGTGAATGCACAAGCTACGCCCAAGGTCTAACGTGAGAAACCCCGTCAAATGGATTAATAATGGTTTACTTCTACCCAAATTGTCCCGTTACAACATTGAAAACACGCCTTAGTTTATCTACCATGTTACATTAATGTCATAGCGCTGCAATATTGAATAGCTGTAGGGAATTGTTAAAGTAAACTAGGCCTGTAATGCGGTTGAGTATTCGCCAAAAATATTTTTTTATCTTTTTAACCCATTACAATGATATTTTTCCTACATAGCATGAATCTTTACAAACTGTCTGCTCACGTACGGACTGAGACCTCGCCCGAGTAAAACTGAATTGCTTCAATTAGGCCAGTACACTTACAAATCAAAGACTAATCGAGTACCTGCTAGGTAACTAGCCGTTTGGTCGTATGCACAAATTCCTTAACAGAACCAATAACAATGGTAATACAGTATTTAATTTGCGAAATTCAAGTTAACAGCGAAGTTGTAATAAATACGGCCCGTTACCGCTCGTCGTAGTCGCTAGCTAATTCCTAGACTTACCAGCAACCGGACTGAGGAGAAGCACGGCAAAAAATCCAAGTGCAGGCACTGACATTCGCCCGACGGTAACCATAGCTGCTGAACTCCGACACTGTTGGATCCGAAGGCTTCTCAAAAGTTTTTTCGCCGTTTCCTCTAGATAGGCGATCCCAAATATTTAGTAAAACCGTAACATCCAGCTGAGTGCAAAGTAAACCGAACATAAAACAATATACATATCTTGTTTGACGTTTTTCTTTTTTCAAAATATATATTTTTTTGTGTCCGTGTGATTATCAATACTGTAATTCTTCCGTATAACCCATTCATAAATGTTTTTTTATTGCCGATTTGTTCCTGTCTATGGTATATTACATCATTAGATAGCCAAATTACTTGAGTGGGTGATCCGTATTCATGGCTGAAATGTTTTTGGGGGGGAAGAATAGGGGGAAACCATTCGTTTTACGTTATATAAACCTACATTTTAGGTTTTAAATAAACTCCTGTTGGTCACCATGTTGGTCCTTGAGACTAGCAATAATAATATAAAAAAAATCCAAAATATATATGTAGCAGTATATTTGGTGTTCCTAGTTAAACTTAAAATCGCTTCGATATAAATGTCAAAATATACAAAATGCTAACTAGTTATCGGTCCTTTAAAAATATACATCCAAAAAAATATGGTTACAGTCTTTAAGTGCAGAGACTAGAGCGACGCGGGATCCGACCTAAACCCTCAATATTTACTTCAACCCAAGACGAGGCCTCAAAATAAAAAATCGTTATGTTAAAAAAAACTTCAGTCTCCTCCTACAAGCGAAGTAGGACTTCGTAAACCCCCTCGCACACAAATGCTGTTTATAATCCTGGCTTCCTTTCCGGTTAAATCAGACCGTTTTGTAGAGAATACAGTAGGCAACTTCAGTGAGGTACACGGTACCTGCGGGTGTTTTTTTTGCCTCCGTTCTGCAGCAAAACTACCATGGAGTTTGCTCTTCGGTGTTTCGTTTCGAGTCCAGGCTTCCAAAATCCGTATCAGTATTAATTTTGGCAAGATTTTAAACCTTCGTTTCGTAAAGACACTTTCCAGTAATTAATTTAATGAAAAAAGTGACAAAAATAGTAGAATTCCAGGGTTGAGGATTTCCAGTTCAGGTCCTGGACGAAAATTCTTAGCTACCGTAGCTGGTTGGTAGGCTAGCGATCGAGAAATCGTCCACAAAAGCTATTGAGAACTAATTAAACGAAATGAAAATAATATTTATAGCCACCACGTTACCCGAGTATCTTGCAATGTATCAAATAATCCGGTTACGTTTTGGAGGGGATTAAGAAAGAGAGGGGGGGTACGTTAAATCTTTCTTCTGCCGTTTCTCTTTGGCGTTGCGATTTGGCAGTGGCAGAGCGACAGACGGGACGCTTGGAAACGCCTCGTCCGACCTTAGTCTCACAGACTCGACTGTAAACATGAAAGGGAAAACGTTTGTCTCGTTTCGTTTTTCCATATAGGAAAATGAATGGAGCGTCCCCTAGCGTTATACAGCCACTTCAACGTGACTGGCTCTGGCAGGTCTTTGGCGTTGTGATGCGTGTTCAATCAATTGTGGATTAAAAATGTTTAAGGTTACCGAGCAGGCTACAATTAGCTAAATAGTTGCTCGAATTCCGGTATAATCAACACATAAACATGCGTCTTTTCCATCGAACTGCTCATACATTTGTATTCATACGCTTGGAAATCAACCCAACTAAAATTCTTGTCGTGGAGTTTTCAACAGCTATCCCAGTACAGTTTGACCAGAATTCGCGATTAAAGCGGGACAGTCCTGATTTATCGTTTTTTCCGCCTCCCAAAACATATCTTTCTGTGCGCTCTTTGTCCTGATAATTAAACAGACAAGACATTTTGGTACCGGAAATTTAATAAACGGATATCATAACGTGAATCTTTCTTTTTGTCAAACATCAACGTGTGTGGTGCGTCTCTTCGAGGCCTCTTACGCACATAATTTGATATTTCCATCACTCATTACATACAGGATATGTTTGTTTATTAATTTAATAACACGGTAGAGTTTGAGACAACTTCTAGGCTAACATTTTAGCAAAGTGCATATCCAGGATTAGATTTTCCCTTTAAAATGCACTCTAATGAACTAACAATGATATTGATAAAACCTGTACAAAATCTGAGACCAGTAGGCTACCTGTAATTTGTTATTTCATGTTGGCAGAATTGGCCTATGCGTTGCCAGTGGAGTTTTATGCTGTATCTCCGCTCTCCTCCCCTTCCGATGATCTTATCCTGATTTCTCACGCTTGCCATCTGGTCACCTGCAGGCTCAAAAGGGTGTATAGACTGCGACAGAGAGTGCAAATGGAAGAGCCTTTGTGTCTCCAACGTGCTGCCAAGCCATAACCATATCCAGATCCAACGGAATTCAAACGTAGCCACTTCTAACCAAAGAAACGTTGTAACCACAAGTTGATATGCAATGTCAGTCACAGGGTTTAAACAGTGCAGCCTTTCACAAGGAATTGCGTTTTCCTCTAAGTTGTCTATCTTCTTCGGAATAATTATTTACTTTGTGTTCACAGTTTTGTTTACTGGATTTTTGGAGTGAATTGTAAATGTCCCTCTACTTTTTCTATTCTATTTAAAATAATAAAAAATCTATTGCAAAATGATTCAATGGGCATAAGACAATGTAAACTGCGAGATAGGAAATGCAGACATTTTAGATTCATCTTGGATTTTTGAGATATATCAAACTTCAGATAAGCAGTGAAAATATTATGGATCACAAGTAGCTATAACATCTTGCACTTCCAAACTTTTACCATATTAATGTCTCATTGGAAGGGATGTGTTTTATTTAAAATTTTTACACGCTATTTCTTTGTATTTTCTTGAGAAGAATGTATAGAAATACAGTTGGTGCATGAAATAATGGTAAAATGGACAGTGCTTGAACAATGTTTAATAAGGAACCTCATATTTAATTGCAGACAAGTTGGATTTGATGGTAACAAACAAAGCCTAGCTACACTCAATGCATCAGAAAAACAAACTGATTGCCAGCAAGTGCAAAATAACAGCCATATAAATGAATAGATCAGTGCTCCGAGAACACAGATGACGTGGACCGAGAGCCTTGTTGCCAAGGAGATGTGAATTTCCTAACCTAAGCTACTCTATCAACATCAGTGGTGTGATATATATAATTTATAGATATATAAAATCACCGTTTACACCAGATATACACCACCCCATTCACGGAAAAGAGTCGTGTGGCTGTGGCTTGCTACATAGAACACTTAGACAGGTACATTCGTCCAAATGTTAGAACGGATAAAACAAACGACCTGAGCAACTTTGAGCATGGTATGATCTTCGTGCAAGCTAACACGTGGGCCAGAAAATGGCAAATAACTGCAACATACAGCAGTGGTGTGCAAAACGGCCGAACGACATCAGATAAAAAAATTTTTTATCTGTCCGTGTATGGGAACATCTTGAGGAAGTAATATTTGTACCATAGGGTGCACCTGGTCACCTAAATGGCTTCGTATTCCTTGGCCTTAATCCTTGAGTCATAATCTGGCCCAATGACTCACACAAGATGGCTGTCCATATCGTAACAGATCCAACACCATGTTTAACAGCTGGGAACAGGCAGCATAGACTGGAGGCTTTGTTTGGCTTTCTCCAAATGTAAACCTGTCCAGAAAATCAGACCATAATACCGTCTTCCACTGCTCAGGTTTTGTGTTAATTACACTAGGTTATGCGTTGCTATGCACAGGTCTTGGTTACAAGCTGTTTCAGAATAGCAGCACTATCAACAACATCTTTGTGAAGCTCATAGCACACAGGTTTTGTTGAGATTGGGTCACAGAGGTGTAAATTCAGTTCTGTGGACATTTTAATGGCCATTGTTTTGTGAATTTTAGCAGCCATCCTTATGAGTGTCTGTTCCTCGTGATACATTAAATCATTTTGCAGTTTTTGTGACTGATCCACCTGAAATTTGGGCACCAACTATTCAACCTTTCAAAATCAGTCGGATCGCTCATGTTGCTTTAGAATCTCACGTTACAGTGTAGATTTCAAGACTATTTTTATTTGCAGAAATCACATACTCGTATTTGGTTACTTCAAAATACTTTCGTCATTAGGGGTTCCATTATTTCGTCCAAAACCTGTATGCATGTCTTACGTGTTTGTCCATATAAGCAATTAAAGATTTCACAGTATCAGATGCTGTTCTTTTAGAAGCCCAAAGGGGCAGATACACCATTGTACTAAAGCTTTGATTATCTCCCCTTGAAACAGAACGCAGTCACTGAGCTCAAGTGCCAGTCCTTTTGGGCCGCAGGGTATCCCACCTGCAATCTTGTTTGTACCTGGTGTTCCCAGGTGCAAACAAGAGGCACAGGTGGGGCTAAAACCAGCAGACCCTGCAGCTTTGGTCTGGAGTTTTCTGTCCCCTGCCTTAAAGGAATGTTTTGCAAACAAAGTTAGGTTTTTCAGACCTCAAAATGCTAAAACTGAGAAATAACTTTAAATATGAAATATCGTAATAAGAAGAAGCCACGTAAGAAGTAGAGGCAACAGTATTTATTAATAAATTTACAATACAAATTTGACTCAAAAGGGGAAATTATATTTGAGGTTTTTCTGCTCCTGTTTCCAACTTGCTTCGGTCCTAGCCAGTAGGCGAGCCAATTTAGCGTCTTCCTGGTCTCTTTTACCCATATTTGGACATTATCAGTCAGCATCCTTACTTGAAGATTAAAATGAAAAAATATAATTCCCTTCACGATGATAAAAAGCAAATAGAAAATTTTACCAAACGAGGCAACGCCCAACATTCCCCGGGACTCCAATACAGAAATTGGTACAGTGAGTTGGAAACAGATTTAACCCAATGGTCGTTTCAGATCAGCAGTGCTCGATACTGGTCTTCAAGACCCATAGTGTAATCAGGTTTTTTCCCTCTCTCAATTAGCATCTGGAAGCCTACAGGTGAGACTTCAAATCCAAATAATAATTTCAATTAAACAAGGCGAGGGGGAACCAAAAACCACACACATCCCTGGACCGTGTGGATCAGGATAAACCCCTGTTATAACTCCTGTGCTGGTTGTCAATCAGCTGTGCTGATACCGAGTTAGGATAGTGGTGCGGGGGGCTGGAGCTAAGCTTCATCGAGGCAAAATGGCCGTTAAAACATCCCACCCTGTTTTCGTCTCGCTTCCGTTAACACAGATTTCACTTCAAAAGGAAACATAGCCATTTGACTGCAATGCATGAAGCTAGAGAAAAGAGAGGTAAGAGTTTGTTGAGGTCTGTGAGGCTTGGACGTTTGCAGATTAGCCATCGTTCAACGCAAAAAAGAAAAAAAATGTTCCAAGGGATACACCGCATAACTTTTGTTTCCAAAATCAAAAGCCTTTGAGAAATAACAGAATTAAAAAAAAAAATTCTTCACTTCAAACGTTAGTGGTCTAAACGAGAGACGATGAATCCAGCAGAATGCTGCATTTACTCTGCCTTAAACTCAGTTCAGGACAATACTCAAATGAACCGTTTGCTGTAAAATCCACTGACATGAAGACAGCCGTTTCTGGTAGTTCTCCATGTTCATTGGCGGGAAAGTTTGTTCTTGGCATTTTTTACCTCAGATAAACGTGATCAGGCGGGGTACCACACACACACAGGCAAACTCAAACTCTTAATTCATTACATAATTGTCTTGAAAAAACAACATTAAAATTAAATAAAGAAGTGCTTTCTTTCACAGACCAGCAGAGTGAGATGTGATGGCGGTGAGGATTCACCTCCGACAACATGCTCGATCCGCCAAAACGGTTAAAAAGAGCAGCAGAACTTCCTTCCTGTCCGAACCGGGACACCCCAGCAAAGCGGGGACCGGGCAGTAGGATATTGCATAGCTACAGAATATGAAGGGGCGGGCGGGAATTCCTGGTGTATTATCGGTGGTGAGACCCGCACCATTTCCGGAAATAAAGACACTTTTGAGCGTTAGTGTGAAAACACACCCTCCCAGCGAGATAAGCGACAAATTCCCCTTGGTGCTTTACATCAATACTCTGATCTGGTTTCGGACCTAACGGGCCTGACGGGAGTCTGAGCGATTGGTCCCAAGGTTTGGGGTAAGGGTTGGTTTGGCACGGATATATAATGGATAGTTACCTTGTGTGTGTCTGTGTGTGCGTGAGAATGTATAGATCTACATTTGGCCTGTCCTGCAGTCACTATCTGAAGACCCCCACATTGATAGACAAGGCAACTTCTGGCTTCCTATTTTTCCCTGGACCCTTCTTCTCAGGTCTGGTCTCCGGTTGGGGCTCCACGCTCACACTGTGGCCCCTGCAGAAGAGACGGGGAGACCCTGTTCAGCATGCTGATTTGCAAGTCAGGAAATTAAAACAAGAAGCGTAGAGTGACACAGACAGGCAAAGATAAAGCATAAAATGTGTAGGGAAACCATCCAGGCAGTTTCTGCGACTGGGATAGAGTGTATTCCAGCTGCTGATCGGGGCCACATACACCCTTACCCATTCGCCCGGTCCTTGGCCTCCCTGCGTAAACTTTCCAGGCGCTGATCGTCACGGGGCGTGCTGAAGTCCTTGTTGCTGTCAATCTGCAGGTTCTGCCCGATTCAGAGAACAGACGGGCAGTCGGGTCAGTGTGGCGAAACACCAGGCGATGGTCCCGGGACAATGTCGCTACCCTTCATGGTCACCGGCTTTGTTACCTTCACACCGATGATGTCTCCGTCCTTCAGATAGAATGGAGACCCCAGCAGATTCTCGGTCTTTTTCTTCTTCTTCCTTTTGGACACCTGCTGGCTCTGTGTGAGAGGTCAAACGCGTGATCGACGACAGAACGCAAACCCACAAACATGGGATGCAGTTTACAGGGAACATCAGATAAAATGCCCTCTTGACCACATGGTTGAACAGGACAACTTTTGAAGGTATTGACTGGACTGTCCCGCCTTCCTCACCCAGCTGGAGATGGGGTTCCAGGCGACCTGCTGGGGGCAGTACTTGGCGATGAGCAAGCTGTCGGCAGACAGGCCGTACTGGGTGGCAATGGCGAGACGAAGGGACCGAGGAGAGCCATCCTGAGCCGCATCCCACACCAGCTCCTCAGAAGGGTAGTAGTCCCGCTCCCCGGGGATCCCGATCTTCACCTGCAGCAGCACCTCCTTTGGCCTGAGGGGGGGGAGAACAGAAGGTTGGGGGTGACATATACAACGTTTACATCAGCAACAATCCACCTGGGAAGAGAGTGTCCGGAATCCACCACTCAAGATCCTCTTCCTTACCCAAGATTCTCTTCCTTACCCAAGATCTTCTTCCTTGAGAAGCCGCTGCACACAGAGCTCCACCCCACTGCCCAACTTCATCTTTCTGAGAAACAGAGAAAGGGAAAGGCAAAACTGGCTATCCTAAGCGGAAAGATTGTGCTCCCACTGCGATCAGGGAGTGATGGAGACAGAGAGGCACTTTTTAACAGAATGCAGTACATTAAAGGAACAATGAAAAGCACTGAGACAGAGAAGGAGACAGAGGCGGACTTGATGGGGGATCCGGGGCCAGCGCTTACTTGAGGGACTGCTGGTTGCCTCGGAGGATCGTACTGAGCTTCCCGTCATCCAGCACCCATACTCGCAGAAAAGCTGGCGTGGGAACGGTCAGCTCCTGCAGAAGGGGCAGGGTCATTGCCTGCCACACCCCACAGACAGAGAGGAGAGGAGGAAGTCAGCTTCATAGCCAGGAGATCATCTATTCATCAACCTCATCACTCAGACTTAAACCCAACTTGTATTTCATGAACTCAGTTGTTTTAACGGGAGTCTCTGCGTGGATTTCAACACAGGAGTTTGATGGGCACAACTGGAGGTAAAATCTTCACCTGGATCTTTAAATCATTCAAGGAGGATTCCACCGAAATCTCCATATGTCCAATGAACTGCATTGCACCATCTATAAAAACAAAATCACACATGACCAGCAATGCGCGAATCACGGGCAGCTCACACGCCCCCTGCTGCCCCGTCACGACACGACGCCTCGAGCCTCATACCCGCAGTTGGGGTGCCATTGTTCAGGTGGTTTCCCGGGGCACCATCCTTCCATCCCTCTGCGTGTAGCCACACCGGCACTTTCAGGAACCCCTTAGGGGGGGGAGGGGGGAGGGAGAGAGAGGCTGTAACTTAGAGTAACTGTAACTGTAACTGGAGCAGGGGTATCAGAGTAACTTAAAATCGAGTGAGAGCAGAGCCACACCCCAGCGAAGGACCCTGCCCCTCCCAAAACCCGGCTGACAAACAATTAAACATAAACAAGAGACTTGAACACCATTAAACACACGCACAGAAATATCCACAATGTACAATGACTATTTATTTCCAACTGACACGCCATCTAGCAATGAAAAACGTTCTCAATGGTTTAATGAAATTAGGATATGAACTGGTATAACTTAAGCTTTTTGTAAACACACAATCGTATTTAGATCAAGTCTAAATGTCTAAATGAGTGTGGAACAGACAGTTTGTTTAGGTGTCCACATTTAGGTGTGCCCAGAACAACGACAGAAGGAGTTACCTTTTGAGGAAGCAGCCCTGCTGTCACCACCAGAGTGTCCCCACTGTTGATCTTCAGCTGGGCAAGAGTGGCATCCTGAAAGACGCGGGTGCGAGTCAGACCCAGCCATCGGGAGGGAGGGAGGGAGGGAGGGATGCGGGAGGGGAGAGGTTCGTACATCACGCACTCAACAAAACCGAGAAGCTTACGAAAGAGAGTCACCGATCTCACCTCGTCCGAGAGCGCGTCTCCCACCTCCTCACACCAGTCCGTCCTCCTCAGGTGCCAGGACTCACCTGGTCAAAGGTAGATTTGACTCGAGATTTGCTCTTACATCAGCCTTTCTGTCTCGTCCAGGCATTTTTAAAAGCTTGGTTTTTATACCTCACAAACAGGACAGTGATGATCCAAAGGTTTTTGCATAGATTTCAAATTTATACTCCCAATGCAGGTTACAACCCTATCACTACTACAGTATAGTGGAATTATGGATTAAAATTAAATAAAATGTACCTTCCAGGCCAGCTGCATTCAACATTAGCGCCAGACTCTGCAATCAAAACAAACAATTATCCACGGATGTTTTAGCTATGTAATTCTCTACGAGTTCATAACTCTCAAATTTTGATAATGGTTAATTCTACAAAGAACACAAACACTAATGCAAAGCAGAGGTAATCAGGGCTCCCCATTCACCTCCTTCACGGTAAGAGTCTCCTCCAATATAATCTCCATCTCACCACTAGGAGGAGCTGCAGCGCCCACAGTGAAGTAAAGAAAGAGCTGCAAGAGAAAGGAGAGAAAAAACCTGGACTGCCAAAGACAAAAGGCTGTGACCTGGGAGAAGTAGAGAGAGAAAGGCACTTCCTGTAACACTGTTCACTGCATAAGGAAATCAGGGACACAGGTACCCCAAACTGACCAATCAGTCTACGAAAAGCTATTCCAGCTGCCCTCTGATCTAGAAAAACTTCCATTTCTGTTCTGTTAGTTCTGCCACACCCAGACAGGCACCCTGGGGAAGTACAAGGACTGAGCATTCCACCATGTCCAATGTAAACATACAGAAGGATGGGAAAGGGGAGGGCTGCTGTGGTTGTATTGCAACACGTCAGTGTGGGTAAGAGCCCATCTGTCAGGCTGATCCATTATCCAAGATCTCGTAAACACCCCGCTTCTAGGGTCTGTCTGCAGGAAAGGTAAGAGCAGGTGAGGCTCACCTGTGTGGGCCCAGGGGCTGCTCCGGGACACAGGTACAGGGAGGTCATGAGCTTCACCCCTGCCTCCCGTACAGTCAGGTCCTCGCGCACTGTGAGCGGGAAGACACCGACATGATCACTGGACAACCCAAGGAGACAGCCCTGTGCTAGAGGAGGTCTTAGGGGTCAGTGTTGGGTGGGTACTGGGGATTGCTGTACCTGGGGGCAGGAGTTTGCCTAAGTGATCCACCTGTCGTAGACAACACTCTACACCTGTAAGAACATGAGGAAAACAAAAAAACAAAAACGGAAGCCAGTTAGAGGGGTTGTGCCACGCACACACAAACGTAATTGCTCTGAAACAAAGACATTTCTGTATTCAGTTGAAAGAAATCCAGGAAACAGAAGAGTAGAAAGAGAGGCTGAACGAGAGAGCGTAGGAATCACACCGGGTCTCACCTTGGAACTGGTCCTGCAGGTCCAGCTCCTCTACGGCCCTCAGCTTCACCTCCGACAGGAGCTGGGTGGAAAGGTGCACAAGAAGGTTGCACTGGTGAGACACAGACACAGACACAGACACAGACGATGAAAAAGCAAGGATAAGGCGACTCACCATGTTTCCAGAGGCAGAGATCTTCCCTCGTTTCCACCCCGCTTCGTCATCCACCTCCACCCCTTCGACCCCCCTGTCTCTTCGTGGGCGGAACTCCACCTGTAGCCAGCGGCAGTCAGAGGGAGTTGTCACGGTGACCATTTCTCCACTGAGGTTGAAGATGCTGCACAGATGACAAAGAACAAGACCTGCCGGTTATGGCCGTCCATGGACAGGCAAAATGTTCGAATTGAAAACACGCAGTCCATGATCAACACCGAATTACCAAATTAATTTCCATAGCAGATAAACAGCACACAATCTTTATCCATTTACACAGCCAGATGACAACCAAAGCAGGTTAGGTTGAGTAACCTTTCTAGACGGGTAAGAAATTACTTTCCTCCCTCACTAACCCACCTGCCAGCTTAATTCAGTTCTTATTGTTCAATACTCCAGGACTAAGCCCTTTTTTGAGAGTTCCCCTATCGTGCCCTCCACAACCCAAACCCATACCTGCCGTCGATGGCCTGGGTCTCCAGCACAAGCAGGGCGTCCCCATCTCTCAGCGCCAGTTCTCTCAGGGTTCTGCGCATGTCGGCCGTGCTGAAGACCCTCCAGCGGCTGGAGCCCCCTCCACTCTCACGCCTGCTCTCCTCCTTGCAGAGCAGGGTGTCCTCGGGCCCAAGGGCCTCCCGGACCACCCCGAGCGTGGCCCCCCCGGGGAAGCCCCGTGCTGCCCGCTGAAGGCCTGAGCCCGAGCCCCCACCGCCGTCCGCGTCGTCCGGGGCCCGCAGCAGTGTCAGCAGCACGGGCTCCCACTCGGGCCCCGTCTGTACGGGCACACCGCACACCTGGGAAGGTGGGGAAGGGGGACGTCAGAGGACCTCCACTTCGTTAACATAGTGAGATACCAGAGCTGGAGACCATCATCCACATTTCCATAAATGGCTGTAACTGGCTTTATCTTATCATTTGTAACTGATTAGTGAGAGTAAGTGCACTAAATGTTTGTTTGTTTTTTTGACAAAAGATGCAGCTAAAAGCTTCTGAGAGTCACCAGACATGGCTTCAAGGGGCAAAACAACGGAGGTTGCACAGAACTGAGGCATGCAGGGAGTGACACACCTCTCTACCGTTCCAAACAAACAGGTCGGAGCCCTTGCACACGCCTGCGCTGAGCAGGGACAGCTCGTCGTCTGAAATGAAGGACAAACGCTTTCAGAAAGTGGATATCTACAACCAACACACTCACACCCACAGAAAATAACTAAGATAGACCAAACAACCTGAGAGGGTGTTGTAGAGGTGCAGGCCAGCAGGCAGACTCCTGGCAGTCGTTAGGGCCATGTCCCCCTCCCAGAGGTCCTGCATCTGGATATGGGACAGTTTAGGCTTAGGGTTACAATGAATGCACCTCAGACACGGGACAAACATGGGACACCCGATTATAAGATTTCTCAGATCCACTCTAGACCCTGTCCCCCACAGAGTGCTTCTCATCGGCCCGGATTCCCTGTGTTGACCAAAACCTGGTGGACAGTGATGGTAAAGCTATCAGCACAACAGGAACCTCGTGGTAAGGCCTAATTTAGCTGATATTTCTCCAGGAAAAAAGGCCAAAAATAAGCCTATAAAATAGTTTACACATTATTGTCCTAAAAGAAAATGAAAAATTATTTCCTTTCAAGAGGAAAGAAATTTTAAAAAATGTACATCAGTTTCCATAAGCCCAACAACAGGGAATTATGGGACAGATTGGGGCACAATGTGTGGGGTAGAGGAGCGCGACTTCACCTGGTAGATGGCCAGCCGCAGGTCTCCCACAGTCCTGCGCTGGTCAAAGCTCATGGTGATCAGGCCGTCCTGAGAGGGGCCCTTTGGCCGCAGGGCCCCGTCCTCCAAGTGGTAATGTGGAGCCAGGTGCAGACGCACCTCGATGGTGTTGGCGGAGGTGTCAAACTCCGTTCTGCAGAAAGTTGGGCATTTAACGGACGATAATTGGGGAAACCAACCCCGGGGGGTGAAAAAGTGTGGAATGCACCCCTTTCCCTTCACTCTTTACCGACACTGCTGTAGTCTGGCATTCTCCTCCTCAGCCACCTGGACCAGGTGAAGTGGAACCCCATACCTGGGGTTATGCTTGGCTGCCAGACAGCAACAAAAAAGGACGGAAAATGTTCAGTAGTGAACCACGTAATATCCTGTTGCCTAGCAGATGCTCTCTGGGTAAGATAACTATATAATAAACCACAACAATAATTATTATAACTACAATGTTGGGAAAAAAGGCAGTAATACCTTCATATGGTCTTGTGAGCTGCCTACCTAATCACCTGTTATTCTCAGACAGAAGTCAATCATCATTCTCTCTAATACACTCACATATGTCTCAAACAGACCCCTCTCCCCCACTGATAGGCTAACTACTAGATACTGTAAAGAGGGGAGTTTAACTGCAGTTTTCTTTATAACCCGAAAAGCAGACTACATCAGAGGCAGCTAGGGGGAGAATAAGAAGATATTTATTGTTTTCTCTTAGATAACAAACTGACCATTTTCTCTAAATCTCTCTTATTCCACTATAACCCTGTCAATAAAAATGCACACATTGACTCGAGCAGGCCATTTTATATTTCCACTGATTTTGATTGGCTACTAAACAGATCAATCAAGCTCACAAGAGCACACAAGACCACACGACCATACACAGACACAAGACCGGACACGGACACAGACGCACAGACACAAGACGGGACAGGGACGCAGACGCACAGACACAAGACCGGACACAAGACCGGACACGGACGCAGACGCACAGACACAAGACCGGACACGGACGCAGACGCACAGACACAAGACCGGACACGGACGCAGACGTAGACACACACACACACTCCAGCTCCAAGCCCCAGACTACTTTACCTTCCTCTGGCCGGCGCAGCTCCGCCTTCCGGTAGAACAGCATGTAAGCGCTCTCCTTGCCCTGAAACTGCTTCTCAATGTCCCTTTCCCGAATGGGCGTCACCTTGGAGTCGTTTATGTCGAACCAGTGGGGACCATCGCCCCACCCAGGTTCCGCCCCTCCCCCCGCTGTGGTGCCCTGTGGGCTGGTGTCTGTCGCCGTGACTGGCATGGCAGCCTTGAGAGTGACCCGAGTGCCACCGGAGACCAGCATGAATATGTCTGAATGGCTCTGGAGAAACTGGGAAGGGGAGAAAACCATGACCGTGTGTGTGTGTGTGTGTGTGTGTGTGTGTGTGTGTGTGGGTTGGGGGGGGGGGGACGTACAATGACTAGGACTCCAAAATATGCCAAGGGACACTGTTACAATAAAGGAGGAATACCACGCGTAACATACCTTCCCTATGGGTCCGTACTGTTTACGGAACTTCCTGTTCCACGATATCCCTATTTTGTCCAGAAGCTTCTGTCCAAGCTGGTCCACCAGGACACTCACAGACTGCTCCTGTCAGGGACAGAAAGAAATCGGTAAATGTAAGCACCAGTTCAGTGTCCCCACAGGGCCAGCGCAGGGGACGAGGGCCGTACCTGGGACAAGATGGTCATGAGCACCGACAAGGGGTCCTCCTTCACCAGGACGGGCTCAGACGCTTGAGCCTCCTTCTTCTGTACCCTGGGCTTGGGCTCCTCCTCCTGAAACATCAATGTTTGCTCGTTTTGTCAGAGAACATAACGGCCTTTTCGGCGGCAGCGAAACCGCCGCACTTTATGTCTGGATTAACGAGGTCCAGAACAAGCACACTGTCAGCGCAAGTGAAGACGAGCATGCTCGACGCCCCGGGTCCCCACGCCCCGGGTCCCCACGCCCCGGGTCCCCACGCCCCGGGTCCCCACGCCCCGGGGTCCCCACGCCCCTTACCGGCATCTCCCAGCATCCCAGCTGGTCGATGTCTTTGATGTACACGTGGTAGTGCCCGCCGTAGCAGCCGCCCTTGTGTATGATGACAGAGAACAGCTCGTAGGTGTACTCAGAGTCCGGCGTGTCCGCCTGTGGGAGGAACGCAGTTATAGACAAAGCTGGCCCAGCGCATTTTCACCACAATGCACCTGGGTGAAGACACGCTCAGACCGCTCAGACGCGCACAGAAATGCGCACAGAAATGCGCACAGAAATGCGCACAGAAATGCGCAGACACACTCAGACACGCTCAGACACGCGCAGACACGCGCAGACACGCGCAGACACGCAACCGAGTACGCGGTGCAAGACGGCGGTATCAGCACAG
>JAOYSI010010280.1:30059-40325 GCA_025775065.1 Hiodon alosoides
CAGACACGCGCAGACACGCGCAGACACGCGCAGACACGCAACCGAGTACGCGGTGCAAGACGGCGGTATCAGCACAGTCGGGGATCCAAGCGGCAGCGGTCTGGCCCTGAGGATGAGGAGATTTGGGAGATACCTGTTCACAGAAGGGCCGGAGGTCGATGGTGAAAGGGAAGCTGTAGCGGCCGGTCTCCTTGTAGCGCTCACACTTGGCAAAGTCAAAATTGAACCTCAGTAATGAAATGGTAAGGAACGGGGGCAGCTTCCTCAGCTTGGCAGACTGCAAGTAAACAGGAAACAGGAAACAGGAAGCAGGACAGTCCATGTAAACATAATAAGGAACATGCATTTACAGAGAAGGTGGCAGACCAGAAGCAGGAAGCAAGACATGTACTGTGTAAACATGGAACCTTGCATCATTCTGCCATTCACACAAATTAAGCAAATTACAATCCAGTAAATTAAAATGTTGGTATTTCTATAATATACACTTAAAGTGTTAGCTAAATGGCAAAATAATAACAATACTACTACTACTACTATTATTATTATTACTAGGCCACAGCGGGGGACTAACCTTGGCTGCCCTGACCAGGACATTGCATCGGCAACAACGGTACAGGTTGTTTCCCTGGAACATTTCCTCCTCCACAAACATGTTCCACAGGGCTTCTTCCAAGCTGCTCATGCCCGCCACAGCCACGGTCAGATCCAGGAAGTCCTCCTGACACACGCCGAGCACCAATCACACCACGCGTAGTGGTTAACACATTAGCCTTGTTATCAGAAGGATGTCGGTTAAAATCGCTGCGCTGCCCTTAGTGTAAAACCACGTACCATACACCGTGCCCTCTACACTTATTCATATCCTTTCGGAACGCAACCAAAAAACATTGTTTATTTTTTAACACCAACACCACCACAAACACGCTTAAGTTGCACAGAATGGTTTGGTGTTCAGGGTAATGTGACTGAAGATTTCTCTTCACACACACAGATGCTGATACACACCTCCCTCTCGCTGATGTTGCCGCACTCCTTGCAGACGATCTGGTTGACAGTGATACCGTGGTAGAGGCGGCGGATGAGACTGCTGCCAGTGGTGTCCACAAGGGAGCTCTCCAGAGCGCTGAACAGAATGCGGTTCAGCTCCTGCACATCGTGCTGGCTGCTCTCCTGCGGTCGGAGTAGAAACACCATTTCTCACCAAACGCCATTGTTTTAGCCCTCCACCAAACAGACATCAGACAGCAAAGGACCAGATTCATGTCCAAGGAGAGGTAATTAAACTGGCTTCAGCCTCCCTTGACTTCCCCCATACTGCGTGACTCGTAGTTCAATCATCGCGACATGGACAAAACTATACACCGGCGCAGCCACCAACTCTAATCCTCATGCGTCACAGGGTTTCAAGCTATCTGTCAGTCAGCATATGATTCTTAGCTGGAAAAACCAGGTAAAATCGTCTATAATCCACATAACCGATCAAATCCAAAATATGAAGGCGTCACCTAAAAGGTAAACCTGCAGATCTTGTGGCCTGCTGAGATTGCAGTTTGAGAGCCCTGTCATTCATCTATATATCACACCACGGACATCGCAGTCAAGTATCAGATATCAGCACCTCACTGCCGGTCCATCCAAAGCTGTCTGTCAGGTCGGATGTGGAGGCCGCATCCTGGTCCACCAGCAGCAGCTGAGCAAACAGTCTCTGCAGCTCGAGGGGAATAACGCGCACCTGTGGGCACGGAAACACACACCCAACCTCTAGAATTTTCGTATGCGTGAGGGAGGATAAGGGGGGGGTCTGGAAAACCAGACCTTACCTTAGCCTGTGGCTTGTCCTTATCGGCTAGAGAGCCAAGTTCTTCTGTGCCCAGACGGAACAGCTCCTCTGATAAAAAATGAAAGAGCAGCTGATCGTAAAATAAATAAACGAAGGAAAAATCGGAATGAATGTGCGAGACAATTTTCATGATTTCGAACTTTGTTTATTACCTCTGAACTCCGGCGTAAAAAGCAGGGTCTGTAACAGGGAGTTCAAATAGCAGGTACCACCCTGGTTTTTGATACCACTGAGATTAACCCATCCCCTTGACGCCGGAGGGTTGGCGTCTTTCCCCCTTCCAACCATGCCCACAGAGGTGACAGCAGAAACGCCTTCCTCGTCTTCTTCAAATAAATTTCCGAACATGTCTGATCAATAATATCTCAGCTCTTTTCTGTGTTGATGTGTTTTAATCGAAATCTTCCTTTACTAGCTAAGAAAGTAAATTTTTGCCTCATGCTATCTCATTTTTGTCTTACCCAGCTGTCGGTGCATTGCCTTCGGGCTCACCCATAAATAACCCGATTTTATTGGCTTAAACATGGCTAACAGGCTAGGCTCCTAAAGTAATAACATGTTTTTATTTATTCGAGATACAGTCCGATGCAACGCTAAATAATACCCATTAACTGAATATCTATCAAACTACATAGGTAACTACAAAGCTAAATGTACCATCGCTAGTTAACGCCAAAATATAACTATCTGGCAACTGACACGTCATTTATACTACTCTTGCAACTTTATTTTTAATTAGCTTGTTAACTAGTTTTCCCTCGGATAAAAACTTAAGGAAATGACAAACGTAAACAGCTACAACAACGATGTACAGTGCGCGGCCATGTCTTCTCCCAAGCGAAGTGCATTTATTAGATGCATTATGGTCCTCGGCGTTTCTTATGCACAGCGCCATCTAACATTGGTATAATACAACTCACCATTTAAACTACAAATCCCTTTCATTTGTTCGATGGTACAATTAATTGTGGTACTTGTAGTTTTTAATCTACATACAAAGTTGTAAATGGCGTTATAATAGTTTGATAGCTACAAATAGGTATTCTGAGTTCGTGGTAAAATATATTTCAAGCGCGAATGGAGAGGCGCTAGAGGGGTGCATGTCAATCTCAGCTCGAAATGCAGTGCTGGTATTTTCAAAAAAACAAACTGACCATATTGTACCGGTACTACCTCTGTACGTTGACAGATGGACTCAGAAGCGAAAGACAAACGAATATATAAATATGCAGACAAAATACCAATCACAAAAGTTAACGTGTGGTATTAGTTTTTTTTTTTTAACGAAGTGATGTTTGTACAAAATGTGCAATGAAAAATATGGTAGTATGGGTTTAGGTTTTGGTGGGGTGTGTCTAGCTGTTCTAGGTGCGCACGTAAAACATTCCAATACCGAGTATAATTCGGGAGGTTGAAGGACATTACATTTGTAAACACTGGTTCGTGCGTGATTTAAAACAAATGTAATCGTGTATATCGCCATCTACAGTTGACTTTAGGTATCGCAGGTGAACGGCTGAACGCACTACGGTACCGTAATACAACGCATTTGGAACATCGAAAAAGAGATATTTTTTTTATTTTGTGTGCTTCTGGAGTGTACCAGCATTAAAAAACTGTTGTTGTTTTTTTGCATGACTTTGGACAGTGTGCAAATACGTTTTCTAAGAACTCTATGACGTCAACTCATTGCGCAGAAACACGTGTCGAGTTTAAAATAAAAAATGTAACCCATTTACACACTCAAATGCGTACTAATACATGACATTTATTTTAAAAACACTGCTGTAGCCATGACAGGGAGATTTTGCTACAGATCAGACAACTTGTTGATACCTTGGTTAACTTTGAATCTCCTATACATTGAATGTTCTCTTCTGTCTCGAAAAACTTCTAGCTGCAAATATAAAGTTTTATTTCATCTCTGATAAAAAAAAAAAATGTAATATTGAAAAGACATGGTCTTCCCGTGTACATCAGCTAATTGTGATATATTTTTACATGTATTAACACTTTCAGACCATTACTTCACTATGGAAGGAAAAAAATAGCGCAAAATCTCAATTCCTTTAAAATGTTTTTCCTTTATTGTCTTTATCACTGTTCTTTTAACTTTAACATTTATTGTGATTTATTCAGACTTATATTAGACTGAAATATGAAACATCTTTTGTTTTGTTTTTGCTGGAGCTCACTGACAGCCCTTTGCCTCAGTAGGTCTTAATCCTGAAGACTTTGGACAGGCGCTCCGTGGCGCTGGAGTAGATGAGATAGGAACTCTCAGAGGAGGCAAAGAATTCCCAGTCCCGGCACCCGACAGTGGGAAGCCAGTGGACGGGAACGAACCCCTCGTATCCCTGCCACCTGTCACGAGAGGGTAGATGCTAAGGGTCAGAGTTGAGCTCAACTGAACCCACCAAAGCTTCCAGCCTCACTGCTCCTCAGACCAGTGTGAAAAGCAGAACTAGAACTGCTCTAGCAGAAGTAAGAAACAGGCACATGACAAATAAAGGAAAAAGAAGTGAAATAGTGGTGAGGATATAAAGAAGAAAGAAGCAACATTAGGGTTAGATTTAGACTGTTGTTACTGTATTATCACAGCTCTTACCTATATATAACACTGTTCAAGGAGTAGGACCTTCCATCGTAAGAGTTGGCCACCACCAGGAACTTCTCATCTCCCAGCGTGAAGAACTCCCAGTCAACTGCGCTGATGTGACACAGCCGAGGGGATGAGAGGAGAGGAAAAGACAGATTTCTCATGTACTTATATTTATTTAGTTCTCAAATAAATTTGTAATGGCCAACTTTTGTGTTTTCTCCGTAATTTGGAACAGCCAGTTGTGCTACTGTAAGGCACTCTTTAGCGCTGTGGCGAGTGCCTTTACAGACTGATCTGGTCCCAGTGGCTCACCTATAGGTACTGATTTCCTGAAACTTGAGGAACGTCTGTGTGGTTGGGTTCAGCTCGTAGATGGTGGAGTTGAGGGCATATGTACTGGGGCCTTTTTCGTACAGCTTCTGACCGTTCGCCACTGCCAGGAAAGTTCTGTTCCCGATCTGGAATGCCTCCCAGTCTGTAGCTCCGATGGTCTGTGGTGGAGGAACAACGCAAACCATAAGCCACCATTAGGAACAGAACATGGGTCAGACAGCCAGAACATGGGTCAGACTCCAATTCAGAAACTGAGAGTTAGGCCCAGAATTCATGAGCCAAAAAATATATATTCACCACATGCTAGAAATGTATCAATCTCACCTCACTGTATTGCATTCCACAACAAAGCTTATGCTTCACAAAGCATAGAGGTTATGATTATGATTTTGGTACACAACAATTGGATAAACTGTTTTGTCTGGTATGTGTTGATGCGTTCTTTTGCCCTATCCTGACTGCAGTGAGGAAGGCCAGATTTTCCTTGTGGCCTATGATATTTGCTGCTGTAGCCCAGTAGGGGTCAGTTTACCTCTTGAATACACAGTATCACTACAAATAGCTATAAATCTGTGATTTAAAAAAAGTAAGACACTAAATAAAAAGGACCTAATACAGGTACATTTAAAAATACATATTTGCTGTCTTTCATTCAGGTTTTATATATATAAAACTTGATATTACTGACATCGGATGTTGCTGTGATTGCAGAATGAAGGGGGGAAAATAAGCTTCTCAGACATTCGGTAGCGTTTAGCGTTTAGCGCTTCCTGTCTTTTGTCACGTCTCACCGGGATTGCCTGGAAGGGCCTGAAGGTTCCGCCCTGCCAGACGTAGATGGATGAGTCAACATGCGTGGACACTCCGTCGAAGGTGTTGGCCACCGCCAGAAAGTGGTACGGCCCTACAGTGAAGAACTCCCAGTCGTAGGCCCCTGATGTCAGGATGGTCTGGCTGACTTCGAAGATTCTGGCTCGAGGGTTCCACTTGTAGATGACACTGTCGATCTTATGGTTGTTGTCGCCTGTGAAGTAAAAGAAAAAGTCTAAACCAACCCGCCAAATACTTACCAGAATTTACCATCGAGTCTTTTAATCCTTAAATGAATCTTGTCTTTCAGATTCAAGGCCCAGGCAGCCAGGCTCTTTATTCTCTCTGCAGAGTCTTGATCACAGAAATGCAGAGGGAGGCACCGCGGCTGCAGGGGTGGGTGGGCGCGTGCACACATGCTGGGAACATGGGCGTTCCAACAAACCTTAAAGATTTCCTTGAACACGGCCCGGTGGAGTTCCTCTTTTTTTTTTTTTTAATCGAAAGAAAGAAAACTAACACACACGCACCTGCAGCCATAAGAAAATATTTGTGCACTTGTACCTCGCCTGTGATTGGCCACCGCGAGGAAGGCGTCGCCCTTGATGTGGAAGGCCTCCCAATCCCGAGCACCGTGCGTCTCAAGCACCTGGTACGGCAGGAACTTCAACTTTGTCTGGCTCCACTTGTAAATGACAGAGAGCTCCCGGTCCCCGGGGATCTCTCCTCTCGCGTTAGCCACGGCTAAGAACACCTGGGTCGGAGACAAAAAACGGAGCCGTCATCCTCTGACCTCACGAGGGAGTCCAGAAATGAAATCAAAACGGTTCCTTCCAGAAACATGGACGTTTGTTATTTTTCAATATAATCACTTCCAGACTTCCATGCATTCATTCTACTGACCTACAGGTTTTTAACTTCCTTCAGCGAAAAAAAGTCAATAAATATTCTATGATTGTATAGAATTAACTTTTAATAAGAATTAAATCATTAATTATTTCATGGCATTTATTATTTAAGATTAAACACAAACACTAATATCATGTGGTGACTTTGAATGAAAAAATCTGGATCTGGAACAAGAGTTAATGCAATTACCATAGCATGAAAGGGACAGTACTATTAACACCAATCTCACCTTGTTGTCCACTGTGAAGTGTTTCCAAGCCAGGGCCTCAAAGGTGTTGATGTTCTGGTACAACTCAAACTTCCCATTAGTCCATTTGTATATACCTGAACCGGGCCTGGACACCCGATTGGCCATTGCTGCGAAAAGGCCCATGGATGGGATGTGGAACACCTCAGTGTCGAACGTCTCAGAACTGGTGTAGACGTCCTGGTAGTCTTCAATGTAGTCCAGTCTCTCCTTCTCTGTGGATAAAAAATTTTCGATCTTCCCTCTAAAAAAGAATCATTGATGCTTAACATATAAAGTAAAGTACAGAATAACATTGGCGGCAGTGGTGTGGAACCGTAATTATAATATAACATAATAAATAAAGCTCTGAACCTGTGTTTCAAAGTTGTGGAAACATTATCAAAGGAGAATTTAGAAAAGGGAATCTAGGAACCAGGATGGGAGTTAAGGAATGGGAATCTGGGTGTAAGAACCAGGATGGGAGTTTAGAAATGGGATAAGGCGCCGGGAAGGGGGAAATCTAAGCGCAGAAAGTTGGTTCAGGAAGTTGTAGGATGGGGAATTCAAGGAGCGTGGAGTCAGGGGGCAACAGGCTCAGGCTGTCTACTTACTCTGCAGCATGGGCACCCAGGCCAGACCGTCACACAGAAAGAGGCCCTTCTCGTGTGGGTCGAACCCTAGCTGGCCCTCTTCTGCCTTCGTACATCTGGAACGTGTCCCCAAGGTCATCCACGCTGTCGCTGTTACAAGAGGAAACGGGAAGGAAAAAAGTATCAGTTGTAGGATGTATAGATTCAAAGATAGGTATTTGCTACATGCCCGTTTAGGGACTTTTCCTAATCTGTCCCCCTCAATCCCCTTTTCCTCACCATAGGGGTACATCATGATTTTGTTTTTGGAGGGTCCGTCGGGGAGATCCAGGAGGGTTTGGGGGACAGAGAGGATTGCCAGTTTGGGGTCTGGGGAGGGACACACTCGGGATGTGGCATCCGACCCTGGCAACAGAACCAGCTGTCGTATCAACCCCTGAAACAGACCGAACCAGCTGTCGTATCAACCCCTGATATAAACTGAATCAGCAGTCGTATCAACCCCTGAAACAGACCGAACCAGCTGTTGGATCAACCCCTGAAACTCCCTGCACAAATCCCCCAGGGGGAACAAATCCTCACCAATAGGGTGATCAGAAATCCAGATTTAACTGGGACAGTCCTGATTTACAGTCATCCTACTCACCAAGAACAGCCCGTTCCGCCGTCGTCCACGGTGACCGACGTAGAACCTGGAGCCCTCAGTGCTGAGAGCAGCAGGGAATGGGTTCTTGTGCACCCTGGGATTGGGACAAAACACATCTGTTTCAAACAACACACTAAGGCATTTTCGTTTAGGCTATTCACCAACAACCGGACCGACCCATAGCCCCTTGCCTTTGATCGGTTCTGTGCTTAAAGGTCTGGTCTAAGAGCAAACCTAAGCCTGGACCAGTGACATCATAGCCACGTGGTTAAGGATAGTGTCACAGGTGGGCAGCGCCGACCCCCCTCTCTCCTGCATCAGGACTCACAGCTCGAGGGGCGTGCCGCAATCCACAGAGACGGTGGCATGGTGGCCGGTCACGGCCAGAGTCAGCGTGTGCCAGCGGCCGTCCCCAGGCCACACGGCTTGGAAGGTGCGCCGCTCACAACCCACCGGGCCCGAGGACAGGAGCTGGAGTTGGCCCCGGGAGAAACGCAGGCCCAGCCGGAGGCGGCCCTTGTCCTCATCCACCAACGAGAAGATGTACTGGTTCTTCTGGAAGCAAGGATGGTGCAGATCATCATCATCATCATTCATCATCCTCACCATCCTCATTCATCACTCTCATTGGTATTACCACGGTGATGAACAAGATGATAAATAAGGTCACGTAAATGATTTTACAGAGACGCGGACGACCATTATTACTGTTTAGCATCGTGATGGTGCTATGTAGTCCTGCACGCCGGGCATGTGTGTCAGGAACAACACCAGAGACACTCGGGTCTCACCTGGGTGACTGTGCAGCACGCCTTGAGTGTCATTACGATGGAGAACTCTGCGGGGAAGAGATGGCAGTTGACAAAGAGCTGTGAGGCGGGGAAACCCAGGGCTCGGTGGGGTCCGGTCAGCTGGAGGCCTCTGGCTCCTTCTTCCTGGACCACGCGTAGCCAGGGTTGGACATCCCCTCCCCCCAGGAGGAACACTTGTGACAGGAAGTCCAGCGGCAGCAGATCTTTGAGTACAAAAAAACAAAAACAATACAGCTTGCGAGGGCAGGGCAGTCAGTTCCATTAGTGTGTGTGCACCTCCATCAGGTGCAAGGCGAAGACAGGTGTGGCTATTTTTGACAAATAGGTGGTTTTATTTTCTATAGAATACAGTTTTTAGGAAAACATAGCAGTTTGGGAAAGAAAAAGTTGATTCATTCGGTCCATAGCTGGAGAACACATCAAATAAGAAGTTAAGGCCTTCTGTGGAGCAGGGGGCATGCTGCGATCCGTTAGAAAACGTAAACGGGTATTCCATACAAAGCAAACAAGAAAGATTTAACGTAACACGGATTTGTGGAGATAAGTTTCAACATGAATTTACTATTAACTTCGTTTCTTCCTTATTTCTATGGATGAGTACAAGCCTGTTAATCTCTTTTGTGATTTTAAGTAGTTTTATCTGTCTAACAACGACACACGTACCTGTGCACGGTTTCCACGGCGATGCCCAGACATCTCGGGTCCCTTGGAGGAAGAGGAGGAGGAGCCAACACACCAACGTTAGCGTCGACATCAGAGGTCTGTCTCTCGCAGCTCCCTACAGACTGACCCCAGCTGATCCAGACGGGCGCTGGACCTGCTGCTTTCCCTCATGCCCTCCAGAACACCCCTGCTCCAGTGTTCTCCGTCTGTTCCCCAGGGGCCTGAACTTCCCCTGCAGTGAAAGTTGTGAACAGCCTGGGAAAATGCACAGCTTTCCCGGGAAAATAAAAGAAATGTCTTTCTTCAACGGGAGATTGTCCTCTGTAGAAGCAGCTCACATCACGAGACCCAAGTGCACTTTGATGTGGCTTCAGTTTGCTCCCGACGGGTATTTCCAGTCTAATGCCTCCTCTAAATAGTGTAATAATTAACTAGATCTGAAATGAACAATTCTGTCACCAGGGAAACCCGCTTGCTTTGTTCATGTATGTTTTTGCCCTCAGAATTACTCTCTTCTGAACAGCTACAAGCCTTTTTGATACTTGCGTTAGACTCTTGTTTCCCAAGCGTGAAAAGACTCTGGGTATCAGTTTCTTTCTCACAGCCCTGCCTTTTGTCCCACTGAAAATGCAAACTGTCCCCCTGCCTCTGTCTCCTCTCTGGTACTCAGAGAGAGAGAGAGTGTGTGAGTAAAAGAGAGAGAGAGAGAGAGAGAGAGAGGGGGGGGGGGGGGAGAGTAGCATGGATGAGTGTAGGTGCCGCCCCCCCGACGACAGTTCAAGTCGAAATGCATGTGTAGGGGGTGGGGGGGTGTGGGAAAGGGACGGTA
>JAOYSI010010281.1:0-10451 GCA_025775065.1 Hiodon alosoides
CAGTACCCAGAGAGCTGGTGTGACGGGAGACCCCCTCTCCTCACCAGTACCCAGAGAGCTGGTGTGACGGGAGGCCCCCTCTCCTCACCAGTACCCAGAGAGACTTGTGTCAGTAAGTTATTTAACCATGGAGTACTTTTGACATGAAGTTATATTTCACAGCCACCAGCAACATTTCTTCTCTGAAGGAGATCGATAAAAGTGGTCCCAATAAGGAAGAGTGGTCCATTCATGGTTTTGAAACTGCAGTTCATTACGCAGCTCGAATGTTCTCTTTTATGTCCGTGAAGATAGTGATCTAAAGACAATCCTGGCTAATCGTTACCTTTACATATTCATTACGTAAACCACAACAGTGGCGTATTGACCTATGGATCAATCTTGAGAATCACTTTCAGGTTTGCGTTCGGTTGTAAAAAAAAATGTATTGCGCCCTGGGTGGGCCGTGTCTTGGTGCTTTACACCCTTGGGTGACCTGAAACAATCAGAGCTGACAGTGTTCGACGCATCCCTTTGTTTCACCTGCTCTTGGGACACACACTTCTGTGAACGTGAACTCAGTGCAGGGATTGGCAATGCGATGTGTAGCGAGTGAGGGACGGGCACGCGTTTGGCATGTTCCACTGCTAACAGCATCCTCGCCGTCCTACGAGATCCCTGCTGCCGGGTTGGCCCGTGTGTGTTTTTTGAGGAGCAGCAGCTCGTTAAGCCCAGCAATTCTGTCTTCGTCAGCTATGATTCTCACCCACAAGGCAACTGGAAATGTAAACTAAAAAAAGGAAAACGAATGCACTTCCACAGGAAAAAGGGCAAACCGAGCGGTTCGAAGTATGTTGAATTGCATTTACCCAGCAGTAATTCTAACCTGATGCTTTTACCCCTTTGATGTACCGTAATTTAGAATGTACGTCTTACAATTGGTTGAGATTGTGCTCAGTAAACACCCTTTTTTGGAGGACAGACTGGATTTCCCCCCAGGTGTTCGAGAGCTGGTATGTGAAGCAGCTGCTAGTCTGGTTCGTTGGTTTTGATGGATAAAGTTTACTGAAGTTCATTTTTTTATTTATTGCTAGCATGCAAAAGCACACACCTGCCGCTTTTTTTGGGGTGAGCTGTTCCACCTCTACCCCTTCTCCACCTCTGTGTATTGTCTTATATATCCTATGGATATCAATCACCTTGTCCAGACATCCTGACGTGATTCCTTCATCAGACTTCGGTAATAAAAATACGCTTCTGCATCTGTTGGAATGAATTCTATAAAACACCTTCACACCCCCCCCCCCCCTTTTGCACTTAAAAAGTAGAAGGAGGTCTGTAAAGATTTCCCATTTTCTGAAAATCGCCTGAGCCAGCAGACCCTTATAATGCAGTGTTTTAGCTCACTGTACACAATAGCAGGAAAGGGGGTCGATGTAATTCTACTGGAGAGAGGAGAACTCCTGTCCCAGATTCAGACTTTTATCTAAGTCTTGCACATATTGGTGCATCTGTGTGTGTGTGTGTGTGTGTGTGTGTGTGTGTGTGTGTTTAGCTTGGAGTCCCAGCAGGATTAGCTACCTGCTATGTTCATGCACAGGAGGCCGGCACACATACGGTGGATGTGATTGGTTGGTTTGGCCCTATCCATCTTCACCCCTCCACGCAGCAGTTTGCCTCTGCCAGCTCACAATTACCTTTCGCTGCTCAAAGGGTATAATACAGGTTGATTAATATCAGTTCAAGGGCAGCTAAGAGCATAAGAGCAGGCAGGTTTTCTCTGACATCAATAGTCAGGCCATTGGCCATGGAAATATTTCGATTGTTTTATTCTTGGGAATATCATCAATTAAAGATCGAGGGCTTGTGTTCTAGATTTTTTTTTTTTGACTGCTCTCTTTTTTTCCTTCGGCTGTAAACTTTGAGACTAAATCAAATGCCAAATACTTATGTAGGCCTAGAGTGTACAAATAATGGGTTCCACGGAATTGTCTTATAAAAAATCCCACCTCAGTAGAGATTAAATTTTTTCAATTTAGCTTTCAGCACAAGATAAAGATAAATCTATTTTGTTGTATAAAATAATCGCTGTCACTAAGAGTGAAGTCAGCTGTATTTTTTGTTCATCCTTTGCAGTTAAAAAGAGTAGGATGAAAAGTTCCGTTGTTTAGCCCTGAGAGTGGGAATCTTACCCAGCAGTCAGTGCAATGTGGTACCTCCTCTGTGCCGTGTTCTATCCACCTTAACCTCCGTGCACCTGGTTCGAGCGCGTGAGCATGCTGGTCATCCTCCTGAACTGCGTGACCCTGGGCATGTTCCAGCCTTGTGAGGACATCAAGTGCCAGTCAGAGTGGTGTAACGTGCTGCAGGTGAGTGGGGGGGGGGGGTCGCCGCCTTCGGGTTAGCGACATGCTAGAATACTTAACTGCCACTCTAGCACGGGTGACTCATCACGCTCTGGACACGGATAGCAGAGAGCTTCAGTATGTCTGATTGCAATTGCAACCAGTTGAAGACATTAAAACTTGACAATGACATTTAGGAAAAACGTGGGTCTTCCCCTCAGAGTAGGACAATTGGGTGATCTTAACTTCCTGTGTCTGCAGGCATTTGATGACTTCATATTCGCCTTCTTCGCCGTGGAGATGGTCGTCAAGATGATAGCTCTGGGGATTTTTGGGCCAAAGTGCTATCTCGGTGATACTTGGAATCGTCTGGATTTCTTCATTGTCATAGCAGGGTCAGTGCATGGTCGCCGTCTGCAGGTTAAAATAACACACATCAGGTCATAGAAGAGAGAGACTTGTACGGATGGCCAAATGATTTGTAGCTTTCTGTGTTCAAATGAAAAATGGCTTTGTGCTGTGCTGCTAACGCCCACCCTGGGTTCTGACTGGTGCCGTCTCTGTGTTCTGACCCATGCTGTCTCTGTGTTCTGACCCGTGCTGTCTCTGTGATCTGACCCGTGTGTGTTCTGATCCGTGTGTGTTCTGACCCGTGCCGTCTCCGTGTTCTGACCCGTGCCGTCTCTGCGTTCTGACCCATGCCGTCTCTGTGTTCTGACCCGTGCCGCCTCCGTGTTCTGACCCGTGCCATCTCCGTGTTCTGACCCGTGCCGTCTCTGTGTTCTGACCAGGATGTTGGAGTACTCGTTGGAGGGCCACAACGCCAGCCTGTCGGCCATCCGCACGGTGCGCGTGCTCAGGCCCCTTCGAGCCATTAACAGGGTTCCCAGTAAGTCCTCCAGCCACGCTCCCTGTATCCCTGCTGCGACCACTGGAGGAACGTCCTCTGGATGACATGTGTCTGTGCACTCCCGGCCGCCCATGTAAAGACCAAGCGCTCAGACAGGAACCATTCAGCTGCCACAGAGGGTCAGGTCCCGGGGAGCTCATGCGTGCCACCCACCCTGGCACAGGCAGGGCCGGTATTTATATGGCATGGAAGGAATGTAAAGCATGTGAGAAAGTCCAATCGATCTGAACCGCACTGCCAAAATATTCCACCGAATCAGAAACTGGAGTCAAAAACTGGTTTCCTGCTCATTCCTGTCGTGACAAGCAAAAAAAAAGTGACGAGGCTACCCTGCCAAAAAATGTTGAAGCGTGTCTCCTGGAGCTCAACAACAGCCCAGCTCAGTGGGAATGTGTTCTTATATGGCTGATTTCTGAGGCTAAGTGTTTGAGTAAACAGTGGAGAGCTTTTGCCAAAGCTTGGAAGGAGAGGAGGAAACAGAGAGATTATGTGTGCTTAGAGACCGCTACACACGTGGCGGGTTTGTTTTAAGACTTTCTCAGCGTCCTGGGCTTCATTAGAGAGGAACCGTGGGTCTGACCTTGTCGGCTGAGGGACACGACGTTAAACACCTTTGTTGAACGAGACATTAAAAAAAAGAGAAACCCCAGAGAAGAAAGACAGCCAATAATTACTCCTCAACTGCTGCAGATTTAGCATTTAGCATTTAGCATTTAATGATGGGGTTTCATTAAGAGGTCTATTGCATAATGCAAGATCGGGCTACTCTCAGTTGGCGTTACTCTCAGAGCCGCTCAGTAATGTTTGTAGAAGCGTGTTTAAAACACATTTCTCCCCCTCTGCCCGGATTCAGATGCTGAAGCCGCGTTGTCCGAGTAATGCAGCGGAGGGAGGTGTTGTCAACTGCAGTGCTTGGTTTCAGGTTGTTAACTGCAGTGCTTGGTTTCAGGTTGTCAACTGCAGCGTTTGGTTTCAGGTTGTCAACTGCAGTGCTTGGTTTCAGGTTGTCAACTGCAGCGCTTGGTTTCAGGTTTGTTAACTGCAGCGCTTGGTTTCAGGTTGTCAACTGCAGCGGAGGGAGGTGTTTTAAACTGCAGTTCTTGGTTTCAGGTTGTCAGCTGCAGCGCTTGGTTTCAGGTTTGTCTACTGCAGCGCTTGGTTTCAGGTTGTCAACTGCAGCGCTTGGTTTCACAAGGTTTTGGAATGAGCTGAGGCGCTCCATGAGAAGAGATTATCCCGTTTCTCGGACGTGACAATGATTTCACACCAGAGACATCGGATCACAGTCCCGTTACGCTCTTCGGGGCAGTCTATCGCGGCATGTAACAGTTCATGGGATTCGATTTTCTGAGGGTCCGGTACCAGAAGGTCCTGTTTCAGTTATTATGAGGATTCACTTGTATGCGTGGCAGTTCTGTGCCCGTGTGAGCCCTCATGCTTTTGGTTTTTTCGAAGCAAATGGAGCTTGAACAAAAGGCGCTTCTCTTCCGATTTGACTCGGTTCAGAGCGTCTAGGAGCCCTGTGAGCTGAAGCACAGAGCCCGGCAGTCTCACTACCAGCACCGCCCTCTTCATGAATAATGTTAGGTCCCTGGTCTGGGTGGCACATTGTGCCTCTCCCAAACAGTTTGGTGAATCTAATACCTATAATCAGCCCTCCGTTTGCAGCTGGGCTCTCTGAAGCTGGGTTACGAAGCAGACAGTATCTTCTGTGGACGTGAACATGGGCTCCATGCAGGCCGGGTGAGGCTTTTGGGGGCGATTTGGAGCCTAAAATTTTTCTGTTGAAAAAAAATACAACACAATGTCATACACAGCCTCGCTTGATCTCTGAAGTATTGAGGAAAAAAAGTAGCATACAATATATACAGGTTAGCAAGACATCGTCAAAAAAAAATCAAATAAAAAACGTAAAGGAGAGTATTTTATACACAATGTATAAAATGATCCTGACAACATCAAAAACTGTAATCTTCCATGGACCAGATGGTTAAATTTAAAATCAAATCTGTCTAGTAAGAAGCGACCCTTAAGCAATAATTTAAAATTCAGTGTATTATCATTTTGATTGAGACCAAGGCTCTGATCTTCTGGCGGTCAGATGGCAAGCAGCCGGGAAACTATGGTCAGACCCCTGGGTTGACCCAGGATGAACAGGAGAGATGGATTTGGCTTTGGTCTGTCACAGCAATGTACTCAAAACAACCGAGAAATTAGGTGCAACTCTTCTTAGACATGGCCAAAATTTTGTTCACGGAAAACCTAAATGTTTGGGTGGTAATAGATGAGTAGGAATCCCAGTTATGAAATTAAGGGATTCCAAAGAGAGTGAGTCTAAAAAGTTCTTCCCACAATCTTTGGAATCTTGGGAATACGCCAGCTCTGTGTGAATATCCAGGTGCATGGTCATTTAAGAGGAGCGCAGTGAAATTCTAATTTATCGTTAGCCAATGGAAGGACTGTAAAATGCTCACTGGGTTTTCTGGGTTTTTTGTAACGACCCCCTAGGTGAAGCAATTTGAACAAGCAGCTTTTGAGTTATCAGCTAATACAGCATTGCAGCAGTTAGTTCTTGAAATAATGAATGTGTAGATTATTTTTTTCAGCATCATTTAGGTACAGACAATGTCTTAATTTATCAACTAATTTAGCGATTCATTTCCCTAACGCAGTACATCTCGGGCTTCACTGGCATTTTAATGGGCTTTAGCTAATGGCCTGTTCCTGGTTTGTCACAGTGACATTTCAACATGACGGAGTTGCTTCTACGAGCTGCAATGCTATTTAGTGTTTGGGTATTCGCTGTGACAGGCAGTTTGGCGGGCGGGGAGGAAGCCACATCCCGCCGTCTCTCGCGACTTTGGGTCTCGAGGGCTGGAGAGCGAGTCCCGTCACCTAGGATGCCCGCTCGATGTGCGTCGCTGCGACTGCCTTTGTCCATTTTAGGAGGATTCAACACGATCATATGCTGATGCCAGCCACGTACATACTGCAGTCCCACTGTAAACTGAAATAAACTGTAAACGTGGCATTTGAGTACTAGCATTGAGTTGGGACTGGTAACTGCGTCCGTCTTGGCAGTACTGCATGCTTGTAGGCGAGAGGAGACGCTGGTTAACAACGAACCAGGAGAAGCTCTGCTGATGGAACCCACCCCATACCGGGCGGTGCTCTGGCACTTGTGCGCCGCCACTGTGCTCTCCGGGTCCTGCGCCGGTTGTGCGTCTGGTAACCATGGAATAATCAAAGTTGAATGGATGTTTTGGCCAGAGATCGCTAACCTAACAGACTAACAAACTTCTGTGACTTCAGTTAATAATCGTTTACCAGTGAGCCAGTGGTTACCAATTTGCAGTGGTTAAATGCTATTGTCAAGACCTAATTGAATCCTAATTTCAACGATTAAACTTGATTGCCCTCAATTCCTTTTCATCAACCTCCATTTGAACTCCATTTGATTTGGGCTCTGGGCTGTTTCTTGTCAGCGTTGTGCTTGAGTTAGTTATTATTGTTAAAATTTTTACACTTCGTGTGGACAGCTGGGTATTTACTGAAGCGTCCCAGGTTAGCGACATGGCTCAAGGGCACAACAGCTGTTCCTTTTTGGAATCTTATCCTGCCACGCCACTGGTCCAGTGTGTTTCATTGGTTTCGTTCCTTCCTGTCATGGGAGAGTGAGTTGGATGGTTTTGCTTTGTCTAGTCTATTGATTTCTATGTGAGATTAACTGCTGGCAACAAAACCTACAGAGTTGTTTTTCCATTATGTTCCAATATTTGGGCATGGCTGCAGTTCACATTAAATTGACTGAAGTAACTATTATGACATGCTTGCTTGATTGTACTAGAAAAGTCTGAGATGAAAACTGTCACCACAAAGCAGGTTCATTTACAGCAGATATATCTTCATAGCCAGAAAGTATTACTTCATGAAAGAAAAATTAGCTTCAAATGGTTCTTGAATCCAACAGCAGAAATATATCTTAGATGAAAAGTTAAAGATCAGTAAGACATCGGCTCGGTGATCCTTGATTTCATCTTGTGAGAACAGTATAGCTTCATTGTACAGTGTTTATCAAACAGATATAACCATATCAAGCGTTTGTCTGATATTCTTTGTGTGTGGTAATGGTGCTCTTTAAAACTCTGTGAAACGTTTTTAAACAATGCAGTCGGCTGTTTTTATACTGATATTAGACAACTGGCATTGTCCCTCCCCCCCCCCCCCCGGGAAGTTTTTAACTTTGGGAAGCTTTGGGAAACCCACAGAGGGGCTCAGTTTGTCAGTGTGACCGTTGTCTGGAGTAGCCCCCAGCTGAAAGTGATGGCAATCCAGTTTAACAAGGCTGTAGTTTTCTTTGGTACATTGCTAGCTGTCAGCATAAGTAACAGTCACGCAGACCTCTGCTCTGTCTGCAGTCTGGTTCGTTAAGCACAAAATGTTTTTCCCTCATTTTGAACCGATGTTATCGTCTGAAATCATTTCAACAATATGTCTTATTAACGGCTTGGAAGGTAAAATATGTATATGCTTCTCAGAGCAATCTGATGCATCCAAAAAGATTACAAAAGTGTGTTAACTAAAGCCGAAACAAGAAAATTGCCCTGTAGCCTGTTCCTACCGAGCTATGCGTCCTTGATTGCTTCTGAATGCAAATATCTGACGGATGTTTTTAAACGCGGAAGTGAAGCTTGTCAATGTTGATTTGTACTGGCAATGATTGCACTGTCTGTCTAGACTGTGTGCTAATTACTAACGGAGATTATTTTCGTTTCTACAGGTATGAGAATACTGGTGACTCTGCTGCTGGACACTCTGCCTATGTTAGGCAACGTCCTGCTCCTCTGTTTCTTCGTGTTCTTTATATTCGGGATCGTGGGAGTACAGCTTTGGGCTGGCCTGCTGAGGAACCGCTGCTTCCTGGAAGACGGCTTTAAGAGGTAAGGACCGCCTCGCCCTGGATCGACCGGCAGCCGGACTGGGTGCGCTGGTCTGGACCGGGAATAAGTCGGGACAGTCAGTTTTTAGTCTCACGTTCATGTTCACAGACCCCCATTCAGTGTCATTTTCAGATCCTGATGAAAAGCCGAATAATTTGAAATATTGGTTCGGTAAATTTTTTTCTCATGATTAAATGTCATGATTTAAATTTTAATGTTTTCCAATCATAAATAAATTGTATTTGTAGCTATTGAAGAAAAAAATGGGTTTTCATGAAAGGTAACTTTTAATGAAAAGGAAAAGAAAAAATTGAAATGAAGGCAAAACGCAAAAAAAGTTTTTATCATTCGATCAAAATTTGGCATTAATTGGACCATTAAAGTATCTGACAGGTAGTTTTGTATCTCAATGCTACCTCTCTCCCCGTCTTTTGTATTTGTATGTTTATACAGAGTCCTGCCAAAGTATTATATCATGTTTTATATATTCATTTAACAATTTAATTCATATAATATTACAACCATTTGTAAAATCAGTCAAAATCCAGTTGGCTCAAATAAAAATCCTTTAAATCGGCAACTTTAAACGGAAGGCGATCATAAAGGGAAAATAAGTAAGATTTACTGGGAATCCTGAGCCTTTCTCATTTGGACATTTCATCGCGTCAGCTGTTACTCTGCTCGATTCACAGCGGAAGCACTGCGGTCTAATTAATTTAAAGCACTGAAGCTGTGGGGGGCGGTTGTGACATTGTTACAGGCATGGCCTTCCATTCTAAACAATGTGTTTCAGCTTGATATTTATACCACACAATAATCCCTCTGTTGGGATGAGTGCGTCTGTACGTTTCATACATGTACCTTATATATAGGGGGTAATATGTAACTTTGTGTGTTAATAGGACTGACCGGATCACGTGGAAGTTACTGCTCCGCCTTCCGTGTTTAAATTCAAAGCCTCATCAGTTCAGGTTAACTTTGATTTGAATTTGGCATGGCTCTTTTAAGACAATTAGTAAAAGTCAATTGCATTCTAATCACGCTTTACCGAAAGTAAAAGTAATGGTGATATGTACATTTGCTTTTAAAGCAGACATCCCAGGTTGACCGCACAACGTGGAAACGGCGATCTGGTTGGCTGTTTTTCCGCTTTCGTTTTCACCCGTCACCAGAAAGCAGTTTAGACCCATCATGTCACTCCTTTGGGACTGCTGGGCCTTTCCGTTTGAGCGGCGGGATGTGAGCCCATGCCCTTGTGTCCGCGCCCCCTCTGCAGGTCGCACAACCTCTCCTTCCTGAGTCCCTACTACAAGCCGGAGGAGGGCGAGGACAACCCCTTCATCTGCTCCTCCAGCCAAGACAACGGCATGCTGCGCTGCCCCGCCGTGCCCCTCCTGAAGGAGGGCAGAGTGGAGTGCAGACTGAGCGTGGCCTCCGCCAACGCCACTCCTGGCAGCCCGCTGGAGGCTGGCAGGGACGGCTGCGTCAACTGGAACCAATACTATACTGTGTGCAGGGCCGGCGAGCTCAACCCACACAAAGGGGCCATTAACTTTGACAACATCGGCTATGCCTGGATTGCTATTTTTCAGGTGCGTCCACCGGTTCACACGCCCACGTTGGGGGTAGTGCCGCAGTGTGCCTCAGAGGGGTGGGCAATCCACAAGGGTTTTCTCTCAGACGAGATCTCAGAAAGGGGCACCACTGTTGGCACCATCACAGTTACGGTTTCCACTAATGACCAGTATTCACAGGGTTTTTTTTTTTAAACTAAGCTTCTTAGCTCGCAGTAAATTCCACTCCGTGACAGGACGTCTGTCCTACCATGTTGCTGTGCTGCTCCTCTTTGAGCAAATAGTAATCGGGCTAGTTGTTCCAGCAAATTTTCTCCGTGGAGATGGGATATTGGAGCGCCGGGATTTCGGAACAGATTTGTAAAGGGTGGCGTTCCTTCTTCCCTGTTCTGTTATTGCTATTTTTAATTAGCATGGGCCATCTTCGATGCCCGCCGCCGGGAACCTGTGCCGACCGCTGTTCAGGGCTGTTTAGTATGTGCGGCCTCTCTTTGGGAACACAGCGCGGCACGGCGAGTCTCCGCACAAGAGAGCAATCCGCTGAATAAGCAATGAGGCAGAACCCCTGCTCCCCTCTACAAATTAGGCTCCGCTCTTCCGGGGCCAATGCAATCAGAGTGGGCCAAGCGTCGGGGGGGGGGGGGGGGGGGGGGGGGGGGGGGGGGGGGGGGGGGGGGGGGGGGGGGGGGGGGGGGGGGGGGGG
>JAOYSI010010282.1:0-10451 GCA_025775065.1 Hiodon alosoides
GGTGCAAACACAAAAGAGCTGAGGGCACAAAAACTAAATACAAGCCCAAATTTAAGAGGTACGAGCAAAAAAAAATTACCAAACGGGAATGTGAATACCTCCAATTCACTGTGATCCTACACTGTCGATAGTCCAAGCGCACTACAAATAGAGATTGCAACGGTTGCAATTAAATTCAATTCTTTTTTTTTTCACTAATGTAAAAACATGCATTAAATATGCATACAACCTGCAGTTGCCAGGCCTGCAATGTGACACAACACAAATCAGTAAACACGCAAAAAAAAGAATATCCCATTCATTGGCCAAATTCAACTCAAGGTGACACCAATGTAGCCCAAAATGTATCTACAGCAGTACGCACACTGTAACATCTAGTAAAACAAAGTGGCCCACGTTCCATCCATGGAAGGTTAAGATTCCGTTGTTCTCAGCTCAGTCTCTCCTTCCCTCATGCTCAACATGGTCAAGTCATCCTCCTGTCTTCCTGGACATGCCCTTTCTCGCCTTCCTCGACCCCTTTAACTCCTAAGTTAAAAGTCGGACAACCTTCTCTCCCTCCCACAAAAAAAATAAAACTCATCTTTGTCTTTTTGTTTTTGAGCACCAGATCTATTAATACCTGAGATTTTTATCAATATTTTGACCACCTAACAAGCTTTGTCTATAGGGGCTATGTTAATATGGCAAGCTAAATAAATCAGTCTACATGCCAAACATCTATTTTCTAAACTGAATGAAGCACTCAACAGGTAAACTGATTTACAGAAATTTTCATTCTCCTGTGACAATTTTGAATATGATGGCAGGGAAACCGCACCAATGGCCTCCCGTTGTAGATCCATGAGTGTTTTCCACACTGGTGCCATATGTTACATCGAGGGCTACTCCTACTCATCCCCCTCAGATGAGGTCCGCTCCTTGTCTGTGCTGTTGGGCATTGATTTTAGTTACCACATTCGAGGCAATCTTTTGCAGAACCTCTAGGTTATCTGGAGCCTCGTTGTAGACGCACTGGAAGTATTCATTGCCCAGCATTGTCTCCAATGCATCCTCCTTCTGAGCAAATAAAACATGAGGAAGAGATGGAGCTGTGTGCTGAACCGTCAGCCTTCTGTGGTAAGGTCAGATGGCTGTATGCCATGAAGAGATCGGAAGGTAAAGTGGATACAACATGAGGGCGGCCTGGGTTTTGGCTTCAAACGTGGCACAGTTGCCATCTGCCATATATCACCCATGGGGTGCAGGCATGGGGTCTTAAAGAGAAGCGGAAGATTGCTGTTTGAAGTTAAAATATGGACATACAGGACAGAATGACATGCACGCTGTTTGCATATTAACATGCAGTGAACGCAAAACGATATCTCACTTCTCAGCATTTCGAAAATCTCTCTTGCGCTTCTATGAATACAAAGATAATATTTAAAGACTGATTTATTTTGCAATGGGGACCCATTTTTCATAAATGGTCGAGAATTAAATGAAAAAAGTAAAATGACTGAATATTGAGTGCACTTTGAAGAGTCCTACTTTAATTTGTGCAGCTGTGAAGAAAATTAAAGATAATTATGTTTTGAAATGGGAAGACCTGGGTATTGTGCTACTTCAGAAAATAGTATTTCCTTACAGAGGACAATCCTGAACAATAACATTAATACACTGTGTCCTTGCGCGTTGTGCCTTTGCGTTTAAAACCGATTACAGTTGCTCTTCTCTTAATTTCATTAGGAATCCAATCAATTACTATTTTGAAATTCCTGGCAGCATCATTTGGTTTTCTGTTTAGGGAGTGGGAACATTTGACAACATTAATTCATGCATTAACCTCTCAGGAGTTAACCTCCACAGTCCTGGTGTTTGTGGCATTTGCCTCTCATTGATGTCAGGCATATTGTACAGTGGTGTGGAAAATTCAGTCCTATAAGTAAAACAAGCATGCTAGCGACCATTAACAATTCAAAGCTGTCATATTTTTCATACATGAAGTCTCCCTGAATCCTTGTTTTGAATGACTATTCTTTTCGGTCCTTCTCTGTCCTTGCAAGGGTTTTCAGTATTGAAAAGGTTTTCAGTATTACCGCAGCAAAGAGAACGACGGCCCTGCGTTGGCGGTGTCCACGCTCCCTTCCCTAGCGCTGTTGGGCTCTGGCATCCCTTGATTTTTGTGCATATGAAGCTTTCCATCGCACAAATTCATGGAGCCAGGGGGGTCCTTGGAGAGCAGCAGCTAGGCAGTGCAGTCACAGCTAAGTTGGTGTTACAGTTTAATTACTCAGCCTTAACTGCAGTTTTTCTTTCTTTAATCTTTTTTTAAAATGTATTTAACCTGTATTACTCTCGTTTATTGCTGTATTACTGTACAAACTGCATTTTCTTGCAGTAATTTCACTATATACTCATTTATTACTATATACACTTATTTCTAGTTACTTGGGGTTCTCTTTTTATGATTAGTATATTATTATTTATTATTATCTTTCTGTAGATGCGTGCATGAATATTTTTTTGGTTATTTTTTGTCATTGAAATGTAAAAAATGTTTCACCGGAATGGATTTCACCTTTGCATTTAACCGCAAATTTTTGGTTTTCCTCAAAACTTGTACATTGAGTACAGATAAAAAATACTCAAATTGCTCCCCCTCTACATCGCTGCAAGCCTTTCTGCTGTGTTGGTACAACGCACATCAAAAGAGTGCATAGTGACTAGCTAATCCGCTACTCTTTAGCAGCCTCTTTTTATTATGGGCTGGCTAGAAGCTGCAAAACAATTAACGCATTTTCACAACCTGTAGGGTCTCCCTTTCTGTGAAAACAATCAAGAGGAGAGACTCTTCCAGCCACTTTCCTGCTATTTGCCACGTTCACACTTTGCCAACTAATGTTCACTTTGATCGTGAATGATGGACAGCCCTGGGTGGGAAATCGCCCCGGGATAAAATGTGACGTCTACGTACGGGTGTTTTGTTGTTGTTGTGTTTGTTTTTATTATTTGCAATGAGACTGAGGACCCAAGAGGGATGGGCTGGTCCAGGTTGCCTCCGCAGGGTTCGTTGTCCGAGTATTTATATACTTTAATTTGTGTCTCATTTATGCCCATGCAGCTGTGTTGTTGGTGGTGGAGGAATAGCTTTAATTGATCTAGCTCACACTGTGCACTGCATGAAAATGGCATCTGACCTATTTCCTTTTAAACTTCATAAATTCTTGAATTAATTTATGAAGAACCTGCTTGATGCTCTTTTAAACAGATATAAAAAATATATATATATATATAATTAAGTCAGACAGTATGTCATTAAAAAACAAGAGCACAGAAATGAATAAAAAGCCAGTTTGTAAAATGTGATTTTAAAAGGGTATTAAACGAAGACACAAATTTTGAAGCTTTTATACCGCCAGGGAGATAGTTTCAGGGTCTAGGGGCCTTAACTGAAATGGCAAGGTTGTATCCTTGCAGATGAATGTTGATTTGCATACCCTGGGTGCTTGTTAAGGATGTGTAATACAGGTTATTATTATCCGATAATACCATCCGGAAATGGTTTCGCTTTGGTGTGGATAATGAGGGCTCATATCAGTGTTAAAGGATTCGTGTTGCTGTTTAGCAGGACTCGTAGGTGCGTGACTCCGGTTCGGATTTGAAAGTTGAGGGCTTTTTAGGAGTGCAGGTTGCCATGAGACACTTTTATATAAAAAAAAAATATATACATTAAATAGCAAGTGGCAAGGTTGTTTATCATGATTGTTAATACCAATAAGAACGTGAGTGCTGAACTTTACATTACAATAACTGTGTAACTGTTAGCCTCCGAAACTGCTTCTTTTGAGCGGCCCGTGCAGTTTGGCAGTTCCTCCTCCTGTATTGTCTACCTGTCCTACTCCATTCTCTGTGTACATTAAACTTTTGCTTTTAAAAGATCAATCCTCTGTCTCCTGAGTCGCCAGCAGCTGACGCTACGATATAATTAAGGTTTTATTTGGCCTTGTCCAAGGTGACAACATAAATCTAAAAACAAAAATGAAAAACCTCATATACAACCCAGCTCTTGCTCAATCATAATGTGCACACGAAATAGTTATAAAAAAACTAAATGACCAACCATATATGAAAGAATTGGGTCTGCTGTGATAATAACTGTCTTCTTCAATTCAGGCCTTAAATCAAGTTTGTGGGATTTCAATAACACAAAGTACAAACTGCAAAGTAGGTAAAAAGAAAAATTTTTTTATTTTGGTGGTTGAAATTCAGAGATTCAGACTCAAGCTTGTGCGTCTTGGACCCATGAATTGGTCCTATAAATGACTCAGGATAGACTGACTAAAGTTAAGGACTGCAACACTGACTCCTAGACCCTCACATTCAGAACATGAATTCCCAATCAGGCAATTGTTATAACTTTCAGTTAAAAACAAGTGATATTACTGAATAAAACACTGATGTGAGAGGCTTAGTTATACGGTTCCCCATTAATTAAATAATTACTTCACAATGTTAAAAATTACCTATGCATTCAATGAGCTATCTCAAAGTCCTGTCCTATGTTGTGGAGTATACATGGTTTATTTCTTCAGTTTGATGGACATGTCATACATTACAAACCAATCAGAACTTCCCTGCCATATGGTAAGATATGACAGTTTCAAAGAATCTGGAAATCGGCTTTGAAAGTTAAGACTGATCCTCTTTAATTTAGTCTATTCCGAGAAGAGCTCTTCGGTTCATCCATTTCTGTTAGTATTCTATGAATCATAAATAAAACCCCTGAAGACCCCTTTTGCTTGCAACAACTTTATTGAAAAATCATGTACTGTCGTGTCTGTACATATTTATGAGCCATTTGCTTTAAGAATACGGATCTGGGTCTTTATTTTACATTTGGAAGCTATGAATATATATTAAATCAGAGGTTGCCACGGTGAGGAAAAATTCATACACCCTGAGTAATTTCGTCAGACAGACAGAAGGGAAGTGAATACACAGCTCCTCAAGCATTCATAAATCAAGTTTTAAAAATTGACTCTTAAAAGGCTGTCGATACATCAGACAAAAAACAAAAAGCAATTTGATAAAAGGGGTCATGTAGAAGTGACATTTCAAATAATAAAGTATAACAAAATATAGCAAGTGGATGGTACCATTTGAAAGCAGTTCAATAGAAGGATATATTATATTTGTTCTGTCGATATTGAATGACCAAGGATTTCACCGCTACAGTGGAACTTGTGGCTGTTGCAGTGAACTCATATGCATTAGGCTATAGGGATATCATGAGTGCTGTTGCTTCAGTTTTTCCTCATCGCTCACATCTCAAGCCATAAATGATCACTCACCAAATTTCAGCCAATCAATCATCGGGTTTCCCAGGAAATGATGCCTTCTATCGAACTGTTGGAAAAAGCTTGCGTTGCACAAAACATTATGGCATCCGCATGTGAATGGCAATAAAAAAAATAACAACAACACAAGAATATTGGTTTCTTTTCTCGCTCAGTTTTCTAAAATGCTCAAGTACAAGTCAGGGACAGGAATTTCCAAGGTTCTCTGCCTTAATGGGAACTGGGCAATCATGGCAGAACAAGCAACACTCTTAACAAATCTTAAAGGTGCAAAAGGAAAAAAAACAAAAGTATTTTTAAGGTGTAATACATATTCCACCATTCTGTATTTGTATGGATATTATGAATCTACTTTTCTGTAAATTGATGTTAATTGATGCTTATTGAAAAGACGCATGTAGAATATGTAACACATGGGAAAGGCAGGACAGGATCATTTCACGTATAGTGTAATGTAAAATTAGAACACATAATGTTTGGTCCAGATGGTGGTCACCACCATTTAAATATGCACCAAAGAGTTAAATGTGCCAAAGAGTCTGAAGCAGGGGTTTTATGAGCAAGATATGCATGCATTTCTGGTTTTTGTTGCACCAAATCCTTAAATGCTAAATTGGATGAAATACAACGCTATATTATCACAGATCAAATGCTCAATTGCACTCAGTGTCTCACTAATTAGAGAAGACTCAATTAAAATCTTTAAGAGTCAGAAGAGCAACAACGGTTGTCAACATAACACGCAAAAGCGATAAATTATTAAATAATCTTGAAATAGATTAAATAATCTGTTTAATTACGCATTCACACTAAAAGTAAGATAGAATACACTCATATCTAAAACAAGACAATTATTGCAGATTAAAAAAAAAAGATACATGTTTTGGCATGATTAAGTAGTTCATTTGAATACTGTCCCAGATGTTCCATGTGAAATATTACATGTCATGTAGTCCTTTGGTTTCAAGCTCATTTTAATGAAGTTGCACGTTCGTGCAATAAGTCAGGATTTATTTGATAACTATTTGTACAGTGCAGAGCCAGTTTCTCATAAGGTTCGAACTCATCGTGACCCTATACCGACAATGCCATATTTTTTTAAAAACAATTTTGGCTAATTTGGCCTTTGTAACACAAGTGCCACTTCCTTCCCAAACTGGCATGTCTGTGTTATAGACTATTTATTGAGGCAGAAGATTCCCCATTAAATGTTTCTATGGCGCCCATTTAATTCCTTTCTTTTTCCTGTAAATATTGGATTCAACTCAAGTACCTTGTTAAAGAGTCACTGCAGTGACCAGAATTCTCTGCTCTCCGATCCATTAAACCAAGCACTTTCATCTTGCAGCTGTTCACAGCAGGCAACCGCATTTTATTTCGGTTCATGTCCCGCTGAAAAAAAAAAAAAAATCAGTCCAAGTAATGCATGCGTGTTTTAAAACCACCTTGTTTATCTAAATCCCCCAATTCTGCTTGACCGGAAGCTTTCGGATAATAAATTCCAACCTTCAAATCCCACTCAGATAAATTAACTTAATTCTCAGGACGCAACATACGCTTCATCAACGAGCTTCTGACTTACAGACTACAGAGATATCTGAAGTGATGGGGGCCTGGAGAAAAATAAGATTTCTTCGTATTTCTCTCTGTTTTAAAATCATCTCGAGACCTGGTTTGTACAGAAGCGCTGCTGACAGTTTACCAACCAAAGCAATACGATCCCGTTTCATCCTTTTGTATTAATGTTAAATTACTTCAGATTTTCTTTCATACCCATCAGTAAACAGACTTCAAAAGTCAAAAAGGATCTCAATAGATTATGGTTCCTGCAAATATAGATGTTAGGCACCTTAATAGCACATATAAAATCACAACAAACATTAAATTTAAGCTGAGTTCTGTGCTGAGAATTGCCTAGCAAGCTGACCCCATCAAGCAGGGGGAAGATGGTGCATTTTCAGGTTCAAATAAAAAATGTGAAAAATAAAAAAGTGTGGGATTGGAATAATAAAAAGTTAAACCCATACGCTGGAAACAAAAAATAGTTTATTAGGTAACGATTTTCTGTGTTCGTTTTGTAGTAGTCAGAATTAAATGCCAATGTGACATTGGTATCGATGATGAAGTGAAGGCACAGAATAACCCCCCATACGGACATCATACCAGGACTGCATCCACCCATCGACCACACCACAGCTAAAATACTATATTCATGTTAAATGGATGATATAGACATTAATATGTTACAAAATAGTTAATGCATTATCATTAAATACGTATTTGCTCAATGTAATGTAATATATGTGTAATAGTACAATGTTACACACGTTGTGAAAAGTATGTTGGTTATGTTATTCACTTATCTATTATGCTTATCGTGTTGGAAACCAGGTGATGTTATTGATGAATACCAACTTAACAAAACATCATTGTTAATTCATACTCATACCTCCCCACTGAGTTCCCAGTCTCCCGAGTTTTAGCTTTTTTTCCCTGTAGTTCACCCTCTGTTCAGGTGCACATTGGTAATTTAGAATAACTGACTCTTGAGGCTTGGAGACAGCTGTATTTCCGAATACATCTGATTTTGCCCTACCGGTTCGTACAGCGGCTGGGTATCGTGCATGTCTGCGATGGCTGGTGGCTGGTGGTGTAGTAAATAAGGTGAGAGGCTTGTAACTGAAAGGTTGCTAACCAGGTTTTATTCATTGGCCATGGCTAGCAATAAATAAAATTGATTTTGCTTCACACCTAGCCAACTAGGGTACCAGTTAGCAAGGATAGGAAGGCTCCGGGTTCAGGTAAAAAATTTAGCATATTCAATATGCTAAGATATATGATTGGTTCAGTGAATGGATTCCAACAATTTTTGCTAGGACATAGTTCACATATATTTTGTATTTTCATAGCAACTTGAGGGTGTCAAAATTGATTGGTTATTTCACTTGAATGCGATAATTCGTTCAATATCAGGTGTGCCAGAGAGTAAATTAGGTGGACCTAGGCCCAGCCGAGCCCAGTACTGACCCCTTATCTTTACAATTACTCATGACCCTACCTTCCCATGACTGGACCCAAGCATCGGGGCTGGTCCAGTAAGCACACCAGCTATTTAAAACATGCAAGCACATCTGTAAAGCACCCATCTATGATCACATTGTGCTCTGCTATTATTTATTTTTCAATATGAGGCTATCTACATGTTGGCTCTCTCCTAGTACAACCACCTCTACACCTCCTCCACTGCATCCAATAAAGGCAGAGGAGAACAAAGTGTAATTAACCCAAAGAAAAAGGTTGCAGACCAAACAAGGTAAATAATGAAATCCATGTGTCCTGGCCACTAAAAAACTAAAATCAAACCTAGTAAAACGGTCCAAACAGTTGAGGTGTTGAACTGGGAGATGGAGAGTCTCTACAAGGCATTTACCCATGATTACATCATTCACCATTGTGAATGTCAGGCTAGCTTGCTGTTGCTGTTAGCTTGCAGCAGCCGAACCCCCAGGCAGGACAGCTTGCAGCAATGCGTTGATCAACACAAGAAATCACATGAATGCAACACTAAATGCGACAAATGCAACATCTTTGCAACACTATCTGCCAAAAAAAATATGCCAACCAAACCAAAAAATAATCAACTCAAAATAACTTAAAAATTTTGCACAGAAATACATCACTAAAACCCAAAGTGAGTTGGTTACTGAAATCCAATTGGCAAACATGAGTACAGCAGGCAGCCTGTCCTAACTGCATGACTTAAACCTATCCAAACATAGTTTCCTAGTGAGATAGCCACAGATATAGTTGAATCTCATTCATGTTGTTGACAAAATGATTATTATAAGTCAATAATTCATTCCAGAAGAAGCAACTAAACAACTTGCCAACAGTGGGAAAATTATAAACAAATAAATAACCAAAGATCTTACCTGTCAAACAGTGCGTGTGATAAATTTGTTTGCCTATGTTAGAGAAATGGTAATTTTTTAAAGGGTACTTTGAATGCATACCATTTATTAAGAGGATATCACAAAATGGATTGCCTGAATATAAGTGTTAATTTTTGAGTTTGAGTTAATTACGATATGTTTAGCATTATGTAAATTATAATAGAAAAAAAAATGTTACAAACTCCTGCAGCTTCTGAAAACATATGATTAATCAAAGAACACGTTTGTCTCTAGATTTAACAGCAGTTCCTCAGTGTGACCTAGATCAATTGGGTTACCATGGATGTGGATTTACAGGTAACTCAAGAAACCATGCTATTCCTCAATAGATATTTTAATTTTACCAAGGCACACACACCATGTGCCCACTGGAGCATCTTCTTGTTTTCAGATGATAGGTGTGGAACCTGGATTAGTCATATCTGATAGGAGTGGAACCTGGATTGGTCATATCTGATAGGAGTGTCATCTACTGCCATCAACCTTCTGTGAGATATATTTCTGCACACCACTGTTTGTGGCCGCATGTGAACTTGCACAATTTTTGCCATTCTCCCTCATCCAGCGTTTTTTTTTGTTTTTTTCCCTCCACAGTTTGTTTGTGTGTCACCCTATTGTATTTAAACCCTAGGCATTGGTGGTGTACCAACTCATCAGACCAGGCAACGTTTTTCCAATCTTCTATTGTTCAATTTTGGTGAACCAGTGTGAATTGCAGCCTCATGTTCATAGCTGACAGGAGTTGGCACCCGGTGTGGTCTTCTGCTGCTGCAGCCCATCTGCTTTAAGGTTCGATGTGTTGTGCATTCAGAGATGCTCTTCTGTATACCTTGGTTGTAAGAAGTGGTTATTTGAGTTGCTGCTGCCTTTCTATCAGCTCGAACCAGTCTGGCAATTCTTCTCTGACCTCTGCCAAGGCATTTTTGCCCAGAGAACTGCCACTCACTGGATATTTTCTCTTCTTCGGACCATTCTCTGCAAACCCTAGAGATGGCTGTGCATGAAAAGTCCAGTAGATCAGCAGCTGAAACACTCAAACAAGCCCTGTCCGGTGTTGAGTCAGGTAGGACGCAAGACTCATGTACTTATAAACGTCGTTGTTTATTAAGTGTCAGAACAAGACACTCACTAACACGTGCGTCTTTCACTAAAACCATAC
>JAOYSI010010284.1:0-10448 GCA_025775065.1 Hiodon alosoides
GCTCAGAGACACGCACGCACACACACACAAACGTACTGCTCAGAGACACGCACACACACACACAAACGTGCTGCTCAGAGACACGCACGCACACACACAAACGTGCTGATCAGAGACACACACACACACACACACACACACACAAAGGCGCTGCTCAGTGACACACACACACACACACAAACGTGCTGATCAGTGACACACACACACACACACACACACACACGAACGTGCTGATCAGAGACACACACACACACACACACACACACACACACACAGGCGCTGCTCAGACCCTCTTTCCTCTCTCAGGGGGGTGGTCCAGCTCTTCAATGCTGTAAGAAAGCACCAGAAGAATGTGGAGGAGAAAGTGAGGGAGGTGGGGGGATCGGAAAGCAAACGAGCCAAGCTCCTCTCCTCGGTCTCCAAGAAGGACTTTATCAGTGTCCTGCGAGGGGCCAATGGTGGCTCAGACGGAGCTTCAAAGACCCAAAGACAGGAGGTGGGTTTTGGTATGGGGGTGGATTTGGCTGTGAGATGGTTGATCTCAGCCTCGTCCCTGTTGCTATACGTAAGTAGCAGGTAAACACAGACGCACAGATTTTCACTGCAATGTTTTTATTTATTTATTTTTGGACAACTAGAAAACCCCCAGGGACCTTAGATTCTACTGAGTCGGTTGTCCATGTGGCTACTTACTTCTCTCACTTCTGGTCATTTCTGTTCAGCTCTCATAATGTTGCACACAGTCAGTTCTGAAAGAAGCAAAATAACTGAATTAAGACAGCAGCAACTGTATTAACAACAACAAACAAAGTGCTAATTTCTGGGTTGTAAAGGTCCTTATTGTGTTCTGCAGGCCAGCCCTAGGCTGGAAGAGAACCCTGGCTGGAACATTCTGAGAGATGACTTCATGATGGGGGCGTCCATGAAGGACTGGGACAGAGAGAGTGAGGATGAAGGACAGCTGGCGCCGCAGCAGACCCCTGGCCACTTCAGCAGTGATTCTGACTGAACCCTCGCCCCTGTTCTGTGTCTGTGTCTGTGAGAATACCGGGGCTTTAACTCTGAAACTTTGGGATGATCGGGAAGGGGTTTCACTTGAAGGAACTGTTTCCCCTGAATTTTGTAAATAGTTAGACATGGTCATGTGATAAGTTGTTAATAAACACAGATGAGTAAAGTTCCTGGTTCAGCTTCAGTCCCACAGCATGTGGTACTCTATGGGTTTTTGTCGCACTATTGCAAATTTTTAAATAATTGTTTTTTGTGGAAGTAAAATGACTTTACTAGCCAGTGTGTTCTGGGTCATTTTGTAGTATATTTGAATAAATAGTTCATTTAATGTGAAATGCCCTCATAAAAGTAATCGAAACGGGGTACCAGCCATCAGTTACTTACAGTAAAGGTTTACAACAAAACTGATATATTTTCCAATGAAAAGATAAAGCAGTGCTGTGTTTAAGTTCTGTTATTGTCCTAAAATTGGAAATGTGGGCAATACAGGACTAATTTATCCTTTAATGTGTTAAGTGTTTGTAATTAATTTTAAAACATGTAATTAACCAAACCAATATTCCGAATTATTGTAATTTAGCTAGTTCATATTTTCTCGAGGAATAACAATTAGTTTGTATAGAACCCCTTTAACAACTTTTTTTTTACAGTACAACTTGATGCGGATAAAAGAGCCCAGTTTTTAATTGATTCAATCAGACCTAATTAATACGTTGGGACTAAAACCTCGAGTGAAACGGAGTCATTAAATAACCTTATTTGTATTTTCCAGTTCTCTTGACTGTCTCTGGGGTCAGGACATAATTGTCTCTGGTTTGGCCCTGGGGTGTTTTTTTAATAAAAATAAAAAAAAAGAAATCTGTTCACCGCTTTGTGACAAATTCAATTTGTAGAACTGTGCTATAACAAATAAAGTTTGACGTATTGGGTTGCCGTTGACGTCCGGTTTTCGTTTAAAGGGCGGACACGAAAATGTCAGTAAGTTCTGAACAACGCGGTTTGACTGACCATACTGTTTTTTAAAATAAATAAAATAAGCAGATGTGGCGTGAATGTGTCGGACTTTTGGAAGTAAAGAAAGGCGGACTGACCGCGGAACTCTTTTGGAAACCCTTTCTTTATTCTGATGCGGTGGAGGTGTGCGCTAACATTCGGGCTACGCTTCGGGCTTCAACACGGTGTGGCTGACGGGTTTGTTTTGCTTCGAGGTGTTTAAGAGTTCGGTACGATTTCGGCAGCGATGGTTTGAAGTTTTGAATATTGCGACATTTGGAAGTCGGTGAATAAATGACTATATATTATAACTTTTTTCGGTGTCTGGAATGCAGATCAACCCCAGTCCGTCTACTTGGCAACGGACCGCACGGATAACGGATTTTAAAAGCTCATTTTAAAGACGTTGAGTATTATTGAGTAATGCAGTAACTCAAAAGTGAGGCGGAAAAAGACAGTTTAAGAGTCTAGCTAAATATATTTAGCTTATTAATGAACTTACAAATAAATATAGATATACCTGTATCAATGCTCACGTCGACTAAACGCTTTCTATAACGTTTGGATTTAGAAATCTGCACATTACATTTCATATAATAACATTTCAATATATGATTTGTTGTTTACGATACAGGAACGCGTTGCCACGTTTAAAAGTTTCGGAGATGAAGGTCTACATTTTGAGTGTTTTCCTAACCTTGGATTTAGCTACAGTGGCCGTGAGTCTGTCTACATGTAGCACGCTGGTTATGGACAAGTTCACAAAGAAGCGCATCGAGGCGATCCGGGGGCAGATACTGAGCAAGCTGAAACTGACGGGCCCCCCGGAGCACTACCCCGAACCCGGGGAGGTTCCGCAGGAGATCGTCGCAATCTACAACAGCACCCGGGACCTGCTGCAGGAGAAAGCCAACGAGCGGGCGGCGAGCTGCGAGCGCCAGCGTAGCGAGGAGGAGTACTACGCCAAGGAGGTGCACAAGATCGACATGCAGCCCCTCTTCCCTGCGGAAAGTAAGGGGCAACGCTTGTCTGTCTACGGCCGACTTCCCCGTTATTAATTAATTGTTACTTCTGTTATCGATCTGTTGTGAACGTGCCATCTTGTTACTGGAGCATTTGAGGCCGTAACGGAACTTCGAATAGTATTTGTAGGTTGATACAAACTTGAGGCCTGTACTAAAAGCTTTTTTTTTTTTTTACTTGAATGAGGGGGAAAATGTATGCCGGATACCTGAAGTTACCTGGTGTGAACTTGCCAGAGAGTTCTCGCGTTGTGTAGCCTTATTTTCTTTACTAGAAAATTAGTGTTTGCAAACATCGGTTCGTGCTAATGTAACATTATATGAGTTTACAGGACGTCTTCTAAAACAGAAGACTTTTAAGTCGGCAGTCTCAGTTTAGTCAGTACATATGTTGGGTTATTTCAGTTATGAACACAGTTGTATTTAGCGTCGCGTCGGTTTCACAGCTCTGTCTGTGAACAACGTGAGTTATTGTTTACAATGGAAATGAGTAGGAAGGAGAAATAACACAAACATTGGATTATGTCTGAGTGACACGATCACCACAATCACGTAAATAAATGGAAGATTTCGAAGACAAACAGAAACTTACACAATTGGTTTGCCAGCGAGTGGCGCTGTGTTGGGTATCGCACTTGGGGCAAAATTTAAAAACGAACTCGCTATATAGTTATATTAATCAATCCGGTGTTTTCCTAAACACTATAACTAATATTTAGAATGTTATTAATTAGGGTAGAGGTTGGTTCAGATCAAAAGAATAAATATTTTATGATGATCATTACCAGGGCAAAACGTTACAGCTCTCTAAACAAAGTTTCATTTCATTTCAAAGTAGAACTTAATTCTTAAGTTTCTAAAGGGTAAGACGAAGCAAACAGTTTCAATACTATCATGCATATAAACTGTTCACACCCATTACTGAGGCAGCTGATTATCCTCTCTCCTGCTTATTTAAAAATCCACTTAATTTTTACAGAAAGTCTGTGTGAGGTTGTGTGTGTGTGTGGGGCTGGTTGTGCGACTGTGCGTGTGTTGGGTGTGAATACGCGTGTGTTGGGTGTGACCACGCGTGTGTTGGGTGTGAACACGCGTGTGTTGGGTGTGAATACGCGTGTGTTGGGTGTGAATACGCGTGTGTTGGGTGCGACTGTGCGTGTGTTGGGTGCGACTGTGCGTGTGTTGGGTGTGAACACGCGTGTGTTGGGTGTGAACACGCGTGTGTTGGGTGTGAATACGCGTGTGTTGGGTGTGAACACGCGTGTGTTGGGTGTGAACACGCGTGTAAAGTGTGTTCCAGAACTTCCTCACCTCATTTGCAGTGAAAACCTGTGCAATATCAGAAGGACACATTCTCTGCGTGAACTACTGATCAGGGAGACTACAGGAGAAAAAGAATCGCCTGGGGTAGGAGACGTCACAGCCTTTGTGTTACAAACCTACCCCACAGAATGAGTAGAACAAGAGGAGGAGGAGAAAGAGGTAAGGGAGGATTAGGGGTGGAGCAGGAGGGAAAGCTCTCTGCTCTGACCCAGAGAAGAGGGCGCGGCCCCCTCCGCCAGCTGGTCCTGAAGCACCTCATTTCTTTGGGGCTGTTGTTGGACAACTGTAAACAAGCGGTTGGCGCTACGGGTGGCGCTATGGGTGGCGCTATGGGTGGCGCTACAGGTGGCCTAAGCCCAGCCATTCACTCTGGAGAGGGAAGCTGCAGAGAAACTGCAGAGAAAGTGTCCTTGAACAACCAAATTCACCACTGAAACACTCACACGTATCTCACACACACACACACGTATCACACACACACACATACCAAAAACAATCAGGTGCTGGTACAATTTCAATAAACCTTAAAAAAAATGTTGTGTGTAATCCTATGCATTACTGCAGGGTCAGTTTGCCCCTCTCACTCTCTGCTTTACTTTTGTTACGCAATGGAGTTTGGACACAAGTTCTAATGGCTGACTGTGGGTCTTGCGTAAGTATTGAGTACTGATCAACTCCTTCATATTTAGACTTGCTTTATTTTCCTTCAGAGAGAGGAAAGTCTTCTGCGGGTGAGAACAAATTATTTACAAGACATTATTTACATTCCTTCATTTGGAAGAAACGTTCATCCGAAGTGTCTAAAGGCTATCATGCAATTAAATACATTAGGCGGCCCGGTCGCGGTAAAGGCGCCCGCCGGCCCGGTCGCGGTAAAGGCGCAGCTTCCACACGAGCGTATCACTTGGCGGTATCACTCGGCGGTATTACGCCCATGCCTTCTACATCTTCTTTTTCAGACGTCATCTCTCCAACACACTCGAACCCCTACTTCAGGCATCTCAGCTTCGACGTGTCATCCATGGAGAAGAACGCCTCCAACCTGGTGAAGGCAGAGCTTCGACTCTTCCGTCTGCAGAACCCCAAGGCCCGTGTGTCTGAACAGCGGGTCGAGTTGTACCAGGTACACCCCCCCGTTATGCAAAGTAATATCACTATGTTGCATCTACACAGTTGTTGAATCACCCTGTTTTGGTTATTGGAAAAAATATATTGAATGTGAGTCAGACTTAATGTTGACTTTCCACTGTAGTCATCTACAGCAGACATTCTAAATGCCGACGGCTGAAACCTCTCCTGTGTTCAAAAGCTTCTTACTTTCACTTTTAGAGTGAAACACATAGCAATCTGTCTCAGTCAAGAATTGAGCCTGGTGTTTTAACACTCAGAGGTTCCCTGGGGCCGAGTCAGTCTCTTTACTCAACGTCCACATCTGCTAGCTCGCCAAGGGCAATATCCCAGAAGAAATATTTATTCAGAAGCTGTCAAGCTATGACGGGTAGGGTAAATAAAAAGAAATGTGTATTTCCTCACACACGTAGAGCTGTAATGTGCATTTCCTCACACGCATGAGCTGTAATGAATGTGCGAGTGGTCTGAAAGTCCACTCCACCTAACAGGAGGCTGGGCGGGGCATCAGTAATGTGAGGGAGGGGCTAACAGGAGGCTGGGAGGGGCATCAGTAATGTGAGGGAGGGGCTAACAGGAGGCTGGGAGGGGCATCAGTAATGTGAGGGAGGGGCTAACAGGAGGCTGGCAGGGCATTGGAGGTTAGGCAGGAAGTAAACTGGAATACAGAAGAAAAGAAGAGCTGAAGTGCCTCTCAGACCCAGCCCAGATTAAGTCAAATTTTCTGATCGTTGATTAATTTGTAGATTCTGGGACACAAAGACCAGACCTCTCCCACACAGCGCTACATCGACAGCAAGGTGGTTTTCACAAGTACAGAGGGGGAGTGGCTCTCTTTTGACGTGACAGAAGCCGTCAGTGAATGGCTGCTTCATAGAGGTAAGGGGGAGGGGCTCTCTTTTGACGTGACGGAAGCCGTCAGTGAATGGCTGCTTCATAGAGGTAAGGGGGAGGGGCTAACTTTTGATGTGCAAAAGGAGTATTTAAGACTATTTATTATAGTGCATTTTAACAAATGGTCACAAAAGCCTACAGTGCACTACAGGTGGGAGGTTGGAGGGATAGACATCATATTTTTTGTTATTGTAGGTTTTTATTATGTATGTAGGTTTTTGGCAGTTTGTAAGGGATGTGTGTGTCATTGTTTGCAGTTAGTGATGTCTGAATCGTTGTAAGCGATTAGTTAGTGACGTATGTTTGTTTCTTGTGACCACTTGACTGAATCGTAGCTGTCACTCATTCCCCAGACAGAAACAATGGATTCAAGATCAGCTTGCATTGTCCCTGCTGCGCCTTTGTGCCGTTGAACAACTACATCATCCCCAACAAGAGTGAGGAGCTCGAGACCAGGTTCGCAGGTAGTTCATTATCTTTGTGTTTGCGTTTGTTAAATTTAGTTATCGTGTCTGATTTTTAAAAAAAAAAAATAACTAATTTATTAGAGGATTGAAAGTTTTCTTCTAACATATGATGAGCTGAGGTAGATTCTGTCATTAACAGGTGTAGACGATGGATTCCTGTATGGTGAGGGTGTGAAGATGCCCAGGAATGCCCATCACAGTGGACAGACGCCCTACTTGCTTCTGATGCTTTTGCCGTCTTTTCGCCTGGAGTCACAGCAGAGGAGCCACCGGCAAAAACGTGCCCTGGACACGCTCTTCTGCTCCAGGTAACATCTCTGCAGCTTCGCTGTGGCTTTTCACTCCCTACCGCTACACCACTCAACTCTCGCCTCTCCGTGCTGAGGGCATCTCAGGAACGTCCAGGACAACTGCTGTCTGCGCTCCCTCTACATCGACTTTAAGAAGGACCTGGGCTGGAGGTGGATCCATGAACCCAAGGGTTACCATGCCAACTTCTGTGCAGGAGCGTGTCCTTACCTGTGGAGCGCAGACACTCAGCACAGCAAGGTGAGCGACTCCCGTGGCTACCCCACTTTATCATCAGCAGAGGTGAACAACGTACAGGAGTGGTCACCGTGGCTCAGTGTGGAGACGTGGTCAGTGTGGTGTTATTCAGTGTGGAGACGTGGTCAGTGTGGATGAGAAGTCTGTATGGTGTTGTTCAGTGTGGAGCAGTGGTTGGTGTGGAGACGTGGTCGGTGTGGAGCAGTGGTCAGTGTAGGTCAGTGGTAAGTCTCTGTAAGTCTGGGTCGGTGTGGATGAGAAGTCTATATGGTGTTATTCAGTGTGGAGACGTGGTCAGTGTGGAGACGTGGTCGGTGTGGATGAGAAGTCTATATGGTGTTGTTCAGTGTGGAGACGTGGGGAACTGTACCCCAGTTTTGAATGTTTTTGTGTTGTGGTCCTGTCAGGTCCTGGGTCTATACAATGTCCTGAATCCAGAGGCGTCGGCCACACCTTGCTGTGTGTCCCAGGACTTGGAGCCTCTCACCATTCTCTACTACATCGGCAAAACTCCCAAAATAGAGCAGCTCTCCAATATGGTTGTCAAGTCCTGCAAGTGCAGCTAAGAACTCTTTCAAACCAACCTGCGCACTCAGCCTGCCTGCGGTTTGTGTAGAAAGATCCTTGTTAACGTGTTCCATCACACAAGGAGAGTAAACACTGGAAGATAATACTAATGTGAAATGTACAACAAACACAATTCCCTGGTTTCAATATCCAAGAAAAGCCGCATCTTCTTTATCTTAGTTCGATGTTCCGTTTCGAAGCCCCTATAAATTTTCTTTTATAAATTTTTCATGCAATATAAGATGGTGAACTACCATATGCTATTGAAAGATACTGTAAGAAAATCCAAAGTACTACTAAGGAGTTAACATACCCATCTACTACGACGTTCAGTATATAATCAATATAGGAGAACAAAAACATCTACATCAACTTTCACACAGTTTGTAGAGTCAAATTCAAGGTTGTGGTTTGAGGTGCTGTTAGAAGAGGTGAGTTTTCCGTTTCCTCTTGAAGGCAGTGGGAGCTTCTGCCTTCTGCAGTCAAGGAATCCGGTCATTCTACCGTACGAGTGCGGGTGATAAGAAGAGTTCACTGGTTGATGTTTGTTCCTGGAGAGCAGTGGCAGCTAGGAGCACTGGAGTCTGATCTGTTAGTAGCTTAGTGGGTGAGGGTGAGGGTGAGGCTCTTGTGTTGAATCTGAGCTGCAACACAGAGCGGTGGAGTTTGATGAGAAGAGGAATGGCGTGGGTGAACTTCCGATAGAAGACCACCTGGGTAGCAGGGTCTGAATCGAGTACAGAGGCTGTCAGGCAAGCTAGGAGTAAGTGACAGTAGTCCAGACAGGTGATCACCAGTGCCTGGACCAGGAGCTGTGTAAGAATGGACAGGTCCTCCTGGTGTTATTGAGGTTGATTCTGCAGGGTTGAGCGGTCCTTGAAGGTGACGCCCAGATTATTCCAGTGACTGTGATGTCATTGACTGAGACGCAGACGTCATGGAATGGATTGTTGGGATGGGAGGAACGGTAGTTCCGACCCAGACAGACGTCCCAGACAGGTAGGTAGTGGACAGGGAGGGGTTTAGTGAGGTTGTGAGGCGTGGGATTGCCTGGAGCGGCCGAGATGGAAGTGGGTTCGAGAGGGCAGCTGGTGTTCCTGCAGGAGCTGTAGGACATCTTGGTCTGCTAGCCGAGGGAATTCTGAGAAGCTTGGTGTTCAGGAGTTGTGATGTTGTGTGGCGAGCATGTAGTATCTGATTAGATTATCTTTACATTACAATCGTCTTATCTATAAATAGAAAAAAATCCCCGCGTAGTCCCACACCGCCCGGTTAGCCTGATGCATATGGCCTAATTTAAGATACAATAAGATATTAATTCTTCTTTCCCTTTCGTGGGATCTACTGAGAGTGATGGTTTAAAAGATGACAGCTGCAAACGATAATATTTAAACAAGGTTTGTTCCTTTCAAAACAATTGTTCTGTGTATGGTAACATGATTTTCACGTTGGCGAGTTTTTAAGTACAGCCGGGTACAGGCTCAGTGCATACCCAGAACCAATGAAGGAAGGAAGTTTTTGCTGGAAGATGCAAACCGGCCCTTCTCTGCAGAGTCACTGCAAAGAAACATTAAAGAAGGAATGAAACATGGACACGTCCCATTACATCATCAGAACCCTTTGTTGTTTTTTTACAGGATTACACGTCATGGGAATCCTTTGTTGTTTTTTTACAGGATTACACGTCTTGGGAAGGTATTTATTGTTAATTCACCACCACCACCACCACCACCACCATGTATATTCCATATGGGTTGTGCCACTCTGCAGTTCTCCGTTACAAAATAAAGAAATTATAATAAATGTTCAAACCAAATCATTTTCTCTTGAAAACCACCCCAGAACAGAATACGTTACCCTAGTGATCCCGCCTGAGGATCAAAGCTATGAAACTGTAACTAAGCTATCATGGGTGAGTTAACCCAACAGGATTAGCGCTAGACACGACTCCTCCCCCATATCATTAAAATACTCTAGCATAATATAAACCATTATGGACATGACTGGTTATTACAACACACACCCAGGCAGAAACACACATAATTATTTATATATAAATATGAAAAATACACAACATTTAAAGCATTGTGCATGTGTATTAATCACTGCTATCAGGCAATGTAGAAACATTTTCCTGCCAAAAAGACCTAGTGAGGCAGAGGGTCGGGTCCCCTTTAAAAAATATATATATATAGATAGATTAAGCGTTATGGGAATTGCCTTAGTGTGTGCGTGTGTGTGTGTGAGAGAGAGAGAGAGAAAGACTGCTTGCTAGTTTAGTTGTGTGTGTGTATGGGGTTTAGTTTACTCAGGTGTGAGTGTATGGGGTTTGGTTTACTCAGGTGTGTGTGTATGGGGTTTGGTTTACTCAGGTGTGAGTGTATGGGGTTTAGTTTACTCAGGTGTGAGTGTATAAGGTTTAGTTTACTCAGGTGTGTGTGTATGGGGTTTAGTTTACTCAGGTGTGTGTGTATGGGGTTTAGTTTACTCAGGTGTG
>JAOYSI010010285.1:0-10448 GCA_025775065.1 Hiodon alosoides
CCGGATGGGCCGTTCTTTGAGGCCAGCGCGCTTCTCTCCCTCTAACTCCACTGACCTCTTCCTTCCTCTCCTGCGGTTATTCCCCCCCTCCTCCTCTCTCTGTCTCTCTCGGCTCTCTCGGGACGACTCTGTAGGACATCCCCGGGATAGGCGACGACGGTTATGGGACAAAGACGCTGAGTAAGTTTGTCAGGATTGGCCCCACCCCTCCGACCCCCCATCCGTAACACCATGCATTTTACTTTCTCATATGATTTCTTGGCCCTTTATTTTTTGCTCTTTCGTTCTGTCTTTAACAACCCCTCGTTTCCAAGGTCCTGTCGGCATGCACAGAGGGCGAGGTGTCCGTTTTGAATGTCCCCTAGTTCCGTCTTTTCTTCCCTCGTCTCTGGTTTACAACCATTTTATTTTATTTTTTTCTATACCCTTTACTGGTTTAAGTTTATTGCATGGAAGATTAAATTAGAGGAAAGGAATGCCTTGTTGGACCATTGACTTGTCTCAAGACATGTTTTATTGATAAATCTATTTCATAAATGGTGTTTTTATGGTACCGCCCTTGTTCTGTTGCATTGTAATGACGTTGTTTTGCTTAAAGGGAAAGCATGCAAGGGACACAGACAGTATTCCTCCAGCAGTTAAAAATCTGCTGTTGGAAGTTTTTATAGCCAGGCATGAAACTGGAAATGAAATTGAATGAATTTTTGGAAATGAATTTTTCTCAGGCTTACAGATTAGCACATGCACGCTACGTTTTCCTTTGAAATTACAGTTTTTGAAAATGCCAATGTTCATGCTTTCGCATTTTCTTTCCCAAAACCAGGTCACATGCTCCTGTTTCAGAGCTCCTGGTTAAATGGCCAGACTGTTATAAATCCTGTGCTGTTTTATGTTGACTGCATAGATTAATAGATAGAATATGAATCGCACCACGTCACAGCCTTTTGGGGGTGAATTAAAAAAATAAAATACATTTTTTTTTAACATACACTCTCTAAAGAAAAAAGGTTTTTTACCTGAGGAACTGCTTTTTAGTAGCCTACACAAAGGAAACAAAAAAAAGATTTAATCAAGATTTGAGGCGGTCAGTTTGCCTGCTTTGCCTTCAAGTAAGTTGCCAGGTAACAGTGGTTGCTAGGGCATGATCTTTCTGGGGGCTGTCATGCTGGAGTCTGGAAATCACTGTCAGATGGTATCTCCACACATTGTCTCACGCAACAGCGGAGAAGGAAGTGTGAAAGAGCGAATGTGGCGTTAACCGTTTCAGGACGGATAGTGCCTGGCTGCAGCTTCTTTACTTCCACTGCATTGCCACCACCAAAGCCAAATTGGTAAAAGCAGATTTTCAATTACAAGATAAAGGTGAATCTAGTAAAAAATCTCTTTTAAATATATTTTTAAATGTATTCCCCATCTTGTTCTGACGGAAAAATGGGAATTCAAAATAATACTGGCTGTTCGGTTTTAGTAGCGGCTTGATGGCTATTTTTGGATGAGAATCATTTGTGCTTTTGGCACTTGTATGTAATGAATGGTATTTTACAGAAGCGTGTAAAAGTTGGCCGATAATAGTTTGGGCCACTGCAGAAAAATGTATGTTACAATGAACTTTCAGTGAACAAAAGTTGACCTGACCGCTACATATTACAAAGTTAAGTATGACACCTCACTGCACATTTTAATACAAGAATGGAGATCTCTCCAGAGATAATATTTAATTATGGGGACTGTGACGGACCTTCCTCGTTACTTCTTAAATACTTTATGATTTATTTTGAGATATGTTTTGGATCATTGTCTTGCTGAAATATCCAACCTCTCTTCAGTTTAGGGTTCCTGACTGACTCTGGGAATAGATGGCATAATAGTTGGCAAGGGGTTATTTTCTTGAAATGCTTCACCCTTTTTTTCTCCAAACGTATATTCTTTGGCTGTGGCCAAACAGTTACATTTTCGTTTCATCAGTCCAGAGCGCATTGTTCCAAAAATAATTCAGGCTAGTCAAGGTTTTGTGAAAGCCAATTAATCAAATTTTCTTAGTCCTTCTTAGTCAAAGTCCTTAGACCTCTGGATATAGGAGATTATGGTTGGAACAATCATCACAAAACCAGGTAAAACAATCATCACAGTCTGACAGAAGATTTGAAGTTACTTCAGGTTAATAGTTCCACACTGGAATCATCCTCACCTGAGTAATTGAAGCCCTGAGTTGATTAAGAATGGACTAATAGGGTGCCTAAACCTTTGCAGGTTCAGTTTTGTTTGAATCTGTCACCACAGATTTAGGAATACTGAATTAAAAGGTGCATAAAAGTGTCATGTTTAACTTTGTAATATGGTCAGGTTAAATTCTGTGAAAGATTCACTGTAACTTTTTTTCATGTACTAAATCCCCACATATGAACATATTTGAATACAGTAGCTTTTTTGTAATCAGTTATCATCTTTTGCGCTCAAATTGGATGATTAGTTCCCATCGCTGTCACATGAAAACAAAATGCTAAGCCATATTACTTAGCCGTTTACTTGACGTTTACTTGACAAAATTGTGTTGACGTCTTCAGTGCAAATGCAGGCTACGGTGAAAACCGATGGGTAGAATAAACAGACCTTCTACCAGATTCCGTGGCGGTGTGCTGGTCTCTAAAGCCGCCAGTGGAAGGGGGCTTGAGGAGTGGGCAGCTGCAGGTTTCATCAACTGGGTCTGACCTTTCATCTGTGTTTAACCCAGCTCAGAGGCCAAGGCCTGCTGACTGTCTTGGCACAGCTGCAGCCTGGGGCAAGCCAGCCTTTCCTCCCCTAGAGCAGTATCTAGCACATCTGGTGAGCTCAACTCCCATGAGCTCTCAACTGCTGTGACAGTAGGAGAATGACGGAAGTGACCTCCTGCACCACTAGGACGGGGGGCCGAAGATTGTCCTTGACACCTTTGGAATGCTGCCATGGAGCATGATGGTTTTTTTTCTTTCTTCTTCTTTATTTAATTTTTATTTTATTATCTCGTGTCTCCCCTCTTTCTCTGGAAAAAAGAGTGTGCAACATCGGGTGAAAATGCTGCTGCAATTGGATTTCATTTGGATTACAGGCGTTGGCTCCCATAGTTTTTACCAGCTTGTGTTATCCCTCGAGCCCCACTGACTTCCTGCGTTGCAGATATAATATTTTTCGTCAATTAGATCCAATTATCCAGAACCGGAATCCAAAAAGGGCCAAATCATGGCCCACAGATATTTCTGCCTTGCTGCTCACATTACGCGCTGGTTGGCAGAATATCCTTCACATGTCATTAATGTTTTAGGCTCTTCTCTCTACTTTTAGAATTCATATTCAATTCACAAAGTCACCGTTCCTCTGCATCTTTCATTCCGGCTTGTCTGCCTGCCCGGCTGCTAGTACGCTCAGACATCCCATTAAAAAAATGTATTTTTTTTATATCACCAGGGAGTCAAGAGGACTTGATTCTTTCCTATGAGCCTGTCATTCGACAAGAGAGTAAGTGCTCCTTTGATACCTATTAATTGCCACTGATTTATTATACAGAGACACTTTATTCGGATTAGTCTGCATTCTTTCAGACGGAATGTGAGTAAAGATATGGCTGTACACGTGCACTGACATGTACTTTAAATGTTTTATGTATTATGTATTCTGTAACTTCCCTTTTCCTTCTTTCATCCTGAAGTGTGACTGCAGAATTTAGAATAACAGCATGTTGGTTGGGTTTCCTTGTAACTAGATCTCAGAATGACATTGGAAACACAGCGCTGTAAGACAGGCTTGTGTGCAACCTTGACAGACCGTTCTCTCTGAGGATGAGTAAGCAAGTGTCTGTTTAGCCTGACTGGAACCGCGGCCTTGCTTTCACGCGTCTCCAGTTTTGGTTCCCTTCGAATTTTGTCAATGGCGAGTGACCGCGAGCAGTAGACCTTGTTAGATTCCTTTCAACTAAGGGTGTTTAGACACAGCTGCCGCAAGAACCCAGATGTCCGCTACAGGGCTCTAAAACATGCATAATGTTATCTCTTGAGGAGTTCATTAAGCAGTATTTATGGATAACCGCATGGGTGGAGTTAATCGAAACAGTATTCCAGACAAATTAAGCAATGAAGTAAACATGAAGGGGAGATCTCATAGCTCACCTTAATATCTGGCTTTATAAACTCTATAAATACTATATACAGATTATGGGTGGGATGGGGAGCCTTGCCCCTTCTGCCTCAATAATTTATAGTTTACAATACGTACATGCTAATCTCCCCCAATGTTCAGATGAGGGTTGTGTTAATATTTTCAAATTCCTCATCAAATATTTGGAGGGAATACTTCATACTGAATGTAATTTCTGTTATGATGGCCTGAACGATTTGAAAGAGATTTTACTTAGAGAAATCTGGGGAGAGAGTTCAATAATGTCGACAATGAGCTTCATTAAAGGAACTTGACAGCAGCAATTTTAGCAGCATAAAATATTTTTGGACCCAGTTAATAACTAGCAAATGCCCAGAGCTAATTCCTGTCTAAAATGAGTATGCATATAAAGGGGAAAATGGTTGAGAACCATGCTGTTTTGACTACTGTTCTGTGGTGAATTTTGTCTTTTTTAATTGTTAGGTTCTTAGGGCAGAGTTTTATCCTGTCACATGTTCTGACAAGGTCTTCTCCATACAGTTAACTACGCCAGGCCGGTTATCATCTTGGGACCAATGAAGGACAGAGTCAACGATGACTTGATATCGGAGTTCCCAGACAAGTTTGGATCATGTGTACCGCGTAAGTACGCTGCATTGGTAAAAATAACCGTACCCTAACAGTACACTTTGTATCAAACTGTGGGATTCTTGTGTTTCACTGATTTTTTAAAATTATTATAAATCAGTTGAACAACGAGAATAATACTAAAACATATAAGACATACTATCCATAGTTATTCAGATCCATGTTTAAACTGTTATTGTTCCACTGGTCGTTGTTTTTAAAATCTAAGATGTAATTTAAGGGTGGGGCCAGGCAGGTAATGACATGCAGGTAATGACATTCAGGAACAGGTGTACATGGTATGCATGAAAAAGAGGTACAGCTCTAAGGTGTTTCTGGGTTAAACATGCCCTGCCTAGATTGGGGGATGTGGATAGAGTAAGTCTCTCATGGATATAACATTTCCTGCCATGTCCTTCAGATGTCCTCTGTAGACAATCCATAGGGTTTCCTTTCAGAATTCTTCCATCCTTTTGTTTCACCTTCATTTACTCATGCACTATTCATTTCTCATTTCTGGTGTTTTCATGTCAAGTGAAGGAGGATCAGTAAAAAAAATATTTAAAAAAAAAAATATATATATATAAATGATTATACAATATAGTTGCAATAAAGATGCGTGTCCTTTAAATGTCAGACCCATTGTTTTTCATTGGAAAATGTCCTTTTGTGTTCTAATTAAAGCTTTGTTTTAACACTCCAGTTTTCTGTACATAGCTGTCAACATTTTTGTATGACCATGTGCTTCATTTGTTTTAATTTCAATTTGTCTTTTTATTCATTTTTAAAACCTTAAAAGCTGCTAACTGTTCAGGGCGTCCGGGTAAGTAAGTGACCTAGTCGTTGGTATAAAGGATGTAGTGTCAACAACTAAGAAGATATTAGCACCTGTTTTCATTGAAATATTATCTTCCTGTGGAAGAAAAAAATATTTGCAGAAACAGTTCCATAGTTACCCTTCTCTGTTTAGCCTTTCCTTACATTAACTGATCTAAAGAGAAAGTGGGAGATTTACGTTGGTTACAGCTGAGCTGTTTTTGGTGCAACTGCTGTATGATTATACATCAGATGAACAGCAATGCTCTTATTCAGGGTAAACAGGCAGTACCTGTACTCTTTGGATAATTTAATGGGACTGTGAGGTGGCTGTGTAGAATTTTACATAGATCAAATTAATAAAAACAAGTTAAATCAGACAATTATTATTATTGGAGTGCTTTTTGCTGTTGTGTTTTGAAAAACTATAATTGATTCTCTCCAATTAAGGTACGATGCAAACCAAAACTAAATTTTTGCCCTTTTCTGGCCCTCAAAGACACAACGAGGTCAAAGCGAGACTACGAGGTGGATGGACGGGACTATCACTTCGTCATGTCCAGAGAACAGATGGAGAAGGACATCCAAGAGCACAAGTTTATTGAGGCCGGCCAGTACAATGACAATCTTTACGGGACCAGTGTCCAGTCTGTGAAATATGTGGCCGAGCGGGTGAGCAACTGCGCCACCACCACAGACCTTGTTAGCCGAAAATAGAAAAAAAATAAATTGTACATCTATATTGGGCACAGTTTTATCATTGTTGACCGGGGTGATCTGAGTTATCCTGAAAAATAAAGAAGATTATACAGAATGACAAAAGTAAAGCTGATCGATCATGACACACACTGAAACTGACTAGAGGACTAAGTGTCTTCTCTTCTTGTCAGCACTGAGGAAAGGGATTCCGTTTCGTGTGTGGTTTTGCACCAAAACAGTTTATAAGGTCCCTATTGGATCTTACCACCGTGTGATTGAAACATGTTTTTGACTAACAAAATTGGGCAAATGTCAGCTTTATTTTTGTGATGAAAACGCATTATTTTATGTAATTTACGAAAAAAGACTTATTAATAAAGGATAAGTACTGTTTTGTGGTTCATTTCAATCAGAGCTAAACCTTAAAACCAATGAATGAAAGATGCCAATAATCAGTAAATAAAGTATAATGGATAATATGACGCATGGTGTTTTAACTTTCTTTTCTTTTTATCCAGGGGAAACACTGCATATTGGATGTGTCAGGAAATGCCATTAAACGATTACAAGTAGCACAACTCTACCCTATTGCCATCTTTATAAAGCCCAGGTCCATTGAGTCATTGATGTAAGTACTTTTGTAATTGGGATATTTCTACAGGACCATGGTAGGGCTTGATATTGGTATTAATTAGTTAGCGACAATCCATCGTAGGGAATAAGTGTAAACCTGCTGTTTTGAAGGGGAGGAAACCTTGGATTCCAACAGGTTCATATTCTTCCTGTGGGAAGAAATAACATTTTTTCCTTCCTGTGTGCCCTGAGGCCTATGATACCTATACATAAAACATCTGCTATCCTCGCTTCTCTGAAGTGCTATCTGTGGTAAAATGGCTCTGTAAACGATAAAAATGAATTGATGAATGCTACATTCACAGCTGAAGGCTCCGATGCGTCTAATTATAAAGTTCCTCCTCCAGGGAAATGAACAAGAGGCTGACGGAGGAGCAGGCAAGGAAGACGTTCGACCGGGCCATGAAGCTGGAGCAGGAGTTCGGCCAGTTCTTCACAGGTTTGGGACTGCGACATTCTTACCCACAGTAGCGAGCCTGGCATCTTTCCGCTGCTTGGGCCAAGTAGCGGAGCCGGAGGGCTAATTAGCACCTTGTTGGCCAGCGCCAGTGAAATCTTTCTTTTGCCTCATCTATATATGCTTCCAATTAACATACGGACGTGAATAATTTCTTAAAATGGCAACAAAGTGACCAACCTGCAAACAGACACTTCACACCTAGGGTGACGGCACCTCTCATGAGTGTTAGAGCTGAAATTCTCGCCAATAGACAAAATAAAAGTATTACAGTCATTAGGCATAATGGGGGCCCAGCTATTTGCATTATCACATTGCCCTGGATTGTGGAAGCCTCTCTCTGAATTTATAACTAAGTTGTTAGTATCTTCTAGTGTTGATCAGTGGTGGTGTGTGTGTGTGGGGGGGGGGGGGCTTTGTTGTCGTTAATGAACTTTGCTTTAATAGTAATTGATATGGCTTCCCTCCCTTCCAGCTCTGGTTCAAGGAGACACTTTAGAGGACATTTATAACCACTGCAAGCTTGTGATAGAGGAACAGTCTGGACCCTACATCTGGATACCCTCCAAAGAGAAATTATAAAGCGCAAAGGGCCCTCGCTATGAATCTGAGACGGCAAAAACGGGAACTTTGTATCATATTATAAATTATTATGGCAATGGTTAATATTAACAGTTATGATGATTATTACATTTTTTTTGTTTTGTTATTGTTGCATTTGTTTAATTTTTTTCACTTTAAATATGAATGTTCCTGAATGTACACCACTAAGTGTTAGAAACTTTTTTGGCCTCGAAAAAAAAGGACTGTTTGTTTATATATTTATTTGTTAATTTAACGACAAAAAGTGGAAAGGGAACGCAACCGACACGGGACGCGTTTCCACACTAACGACGCTTCGCACTTCAAGCTTTGAAGGCGAGAAGCTTGGATAACTATGTGGGTATTCTCCTCACCAAAACATGGACGTAAAAATATCAGCTTTTTTTTTTTTCTTTTTTTTTTCTTTTCCAACGACTTGCACTCCAAGTGTCCTCAAAAGCTTATTTTACATTAGTAGTTGAACATGTAGTCACATCAATGCATTCGCGTGGCTCCTCACTCTGTTCATTTTCTTTTTACGTTTTCTATAATTATTGTTATTTATTTGTAAGTCCGTTTTGTTTAAATACGTTTCTAGGACAATTTATACTTTGAAATTGTTCATGTTTTTAATGAATTATTCTTAAAAAAACAATGATATGCGTTAACTTGAGAGTTCAATAAGGGGTTACAACTAGGTAAATTTGACAATATATTTTGCTATTTAAATTGATAGATGGCAAGAAAATATTTATAAAGAAGATATATAACTTTGTAAAAACACATTTTAAAACAATTTTACTTGTTTAACATAGTGTGCTGTGGTAGCAGTAGTTTTGATGGGGAAGTTAAGAAACAACGTGGAGAACCGGAGGAGTTGTTCATGTGCAGTGATGCACTGGTGGTGACCAACACGTTTACCCTGTTCTTAAGCTGAAACTAGTGTTTCATCTTTTCGTTTTTCCTACTGAACATTGCATGAACCCTGGGAGTTTCCAACCATTTCAAATGTTTTTGGGATTCACAAAACACTTTCTTCTGCAGGTTCTTCTAGACATCTGAAGAATACATACGTGGTACAGTTCTTTAGCGCCGTATCCGCTTCAGAGAAGTCTGTGGAAAGTGTTTACAATCAGTCTCAGTGTTTACCTCAAACAGCGCTGTAGACATAATTGAGGAGAAATTGAAAAGGCTGTTGGCAGTACTGCCAGTGCTGTTCTAATTGTACAGAAGGATGCATTGTTACCTTTGAGATATTATATAGAGTTTACATGTGGGAAAGAAAAAAAACATGTGTGAGTTGTACACAAATATACATTATATGTTTATTTATTGCTTTATATGTATAGTAAAAAAATATATTTATGTGTTCCTGTTCTTTTTTTTAAGCCCTCGCCAATTTTGGCTGCCATAAAGAGTGGATGCCAACCTTCAGATGCTCGAATGCAGGATAGCCTGAATGCTCAGTTTAATCCACTGGTTTAACTTGGTTCCAACTTCTGTGGAGGCGTAGGTCTGCACGATTAACGTGCTTTCACAGCTTGAATAGCATCACTTAGTGGATTGGGTCCCTTTTACGTATTGGTCACCACTTGCCTTAAAGAGGAAGAGGGTATTTCAAGTAGGAAGCAATTGTTTTTGCTGCTTTGCTACATACAGCTGAGCCCTGGGCCTCTTTGTACCCTCTTTACACCTTGTTTTTGTCAAAGTGACTGATACACAGCCTGTAGATTAGACCTCTCAGGCGACTGTGGAGCACGTGCAGGGGGAGGAGAAGGCAAAAAACTATACACCACAACCGCCTGATTTCCCATAAGGTCATCTTTTACCTGAAAATAGAGAACCAATAGGATGACACAAAAAATATAGTGTCAAAGGCCATGTCATATTTTCAGTCCAAATAGAATGAGGTCATTCTCTTCTAAACCTTTATGTCTACAAATATTGATTATCTGTAGCATATCATTCCTAAAATCAGGTATCAATATATATTTTGAGAAAAGAATATATTTTGTTCTGTTATTAAATTGTTCTTAAGCTGCCCTAAACAATACATTTTAACATTTTCTTGAAATATTTACTTTGTTAACATGTTGTTTTGTTAAATAGTTTTATCAATCTTTTATGCAGACATTTTGACTATGTGAATACCAGTGACTGGTATTTTGTGTAGGTGTATATGCTTGGAAGGAATAAAGTCAAGATCAAAATGAGACATAGTCTTTAAGTTTGCATTTGGATATTCAGTAGAATTCCTTTGCAAAGTGGGTATTTCTTTTCTCAGGGTTTCCAGATAGGGCTTGGTGACAACCGAATAAGAACCCCCCTGAATTGTCAAAAGTTAGTGCTGCCTGAGTCTCTGACTTTCAGGGCAGTTATCTAGTTTAAAGTCTAAAAATCAAGTCAAACATTTATACGACGTACGATGGCATTTCCACCTGCTGGTAAAGCAGAAGCATTCCAATTGTTTTCCGTTTGGGTTTCGGCATGCACCTTTCGGTCTCCA
>JAOYSI010010286.1:0-10447 GCA_025775065.1 Hiodon alosoides
CCCCCCCCCCGCCCCCCCCCCCCCCCCCCCCCCCCCCCCCCCCCCCCCCCCCCCCCCCCCCCCCCCCCCCCCCAAATGAGTCAGTCACGTCGTCAAAGCAATAACAATTTGTGGGAAGTGTTTATAAATAAAAAGCAACGAAGACTGGATGTCCCTTTTGGTTTAGACCTGTAACTTGAATCGGAAGCAGACAGCTGCTCCTTGAAATATGACGCCAATTCACGATGTTTCCCATAATTAGCATTAATAAATGATGATTTTTTACATAAGCGTGGTTATGCAATATATCTAAACGCCCTGCAGCTTCACAGTTGGAGTTTCAGCATTGCCACAAAGTGATAAAGCAATTTGTTCAGTGGAATGTAACGGACTGAAGCTGCATTGCACCAGGGGGGCTTCTGATTGGCTCAGTCGGTGAAGGTGGTTGTCTGAGCACAGAACGGGCCATGTGAGACTTACACTTACACGAAACCTCTAATGACTTTCCGCCGAAAGAAAAGCTTCCACTGGCAAAATGTTTTTATTACTCATCATTCAGTAATTCATTTTAGTATCAGTACAAAAAAAAAATCCTCTTCCTTGACATAAAATGGAAATATCTCTCAAGCATCCTAAACAAGCAAACAGAATAGTTACTTTAACAGCATATTTTAATCTAACGGTCTAGACATGTAACAAAAAGGAGATATGTATACGCTGCTAACAAGGAGTTCTGTTTGTTTAGCCTCTTGTAGTGTTAAATGTGGAGTAAATCTAGCTGCAGGCTGTGTGTGAACAGAAACGACATTACCTGAAACTGCTCTGAAACTGTCAGTCTGCCAGGCCTGCACTGCCTAGCACAACACTCTTAGGATCAGAGGGATTTGGCTTTGTGTAATGTTGCCATGAGTTCAGGAAGGGGTGCCTACTTCAGCTTGCCTGAGTTGTTTTTCTGTTTTTCTCTGTTCTGCCCTTTGAGTAGGGCTAAAAACAGAGGCGGAACGTAATGCCTGGGATTGCGTATTACTGAAGTCGTATAGACGGTACTCTCGTCTAGTGATGGACTTTCCTCGCGGTCTTGGTGTATAGCCTTGTGTATAGCCTTGTGTATAGCCTTGTGTGTAGCCTTGTGTGTAGTCTTGTGTGTAGTCTTGTGTGTAGTCTTGTGTGTAGTCTTGGCTGTACAGTCTTGTGTGTAGTCTTGTGTGTAGTCTTGTGTGTAGCTTTGTGTGTAGTCTTGGCTGTAGTCTTGGCTGTAGTCTTGTGTATAGCCTTGTGTATAGCCTTGTGTATAGCCTTGTGTATAGTCTTGGATGTAGTCTTGTGTATAGTCTTGTGTGTAGTCTTGGATGCACTCATTCAAAAACAGACCTTTGTGTGAGGTAGCTGGATGGAGTGATCACTGTGTGTGTGTGAAAATATATTAAGGCTTCTTAGGACCTCTGTATTTCATATATTTTTTAACACTAATAAATGCAGTTTAATTAAATGCGATTAGTGGGATGTCAACATTTAGATTTGCTCCCAGTTTGGCATTTGGCTAAGTGCAACTCTGGATGCTGGGAAAAAAAAGCCAGTGATCAAGGGGATGTTCTGTTTAGGTCTTTGAAAGGAGTGAAATAATAAACCCCTACCTTTCTCTTTCTTTCTGTCTGTATCTCCCTCTCTCTCTCTCTCCCTCCCTCCCTCCCTCCCTCCCCTCTCCGGGAATGCAGAGAATATTTTGGTGTACTGTGTTCTGGGTATTTAAAGTTTGTTAAATACGTCACAGATCGCATTCAGACTTTGATACCATTGCTTGCCAGAAGTTCCAGGCATGTTAACGGACTGTACCATTCTTACTAATGGTTAAATTTGCTTCTATGTATTGACGCTTAAACCATTAGGGACTGAACTATCTTTTTTTTTTCAGTTTTATTTAGCATCTATTTCCGTTACTGTTTATATTTATGATGTAATATTTCACTACACAGCAGTCCTGTTTGTATAACAAGCCCAGCCTGTCTCAAGGTAAACATCATATTTCATATATTTACAGCGGAAGAAATCAGTGTCACTAAATCGCAGAGCTTTTAAAATAGTTTAATCAATACGTAAATATCGCGTGTTTCGGTCCATTATCAAGAGATTGAAATATACACAGTAGAATGAAAGTAAACGTTATTTCTTTAGCGAATGTCTTTCCTCCGTGGTGGTTACGATATAAAAAAGTTAATGTTTACAACGTTATTGTGGCTAACTAAAATAAGCTACAAAAGTATTTAGAGAAAAAACGTTTAATAAAAAATAAACTATCTTGACGTGAACAACGAACACCAAACTGGAATCAATATTTTAGTCGTAACACAGACATATTTTATTTTGACATGGGCAAGCTAAAAATTTTAAATCTCGGTTAAACATCTACCAAAGACAGATCTTAAAGAGACTGAGAAAAACGATAAGTATTAATATTGCACATAATATACATTTAAAATATATTATACTGGGAATTGATCTACCGAGAAAAAATAAAAATAAATAAACCAATAGGTGATGGTATGGGACATTTAAAACAAAAAAAAATGTTTAATATATCTATATTAAATTAAATTTGAATTAAAAGCCAATTGTATGATGGTATAGAAATGAAAAATAAAAAAAACCATGGTTGTCAATTGTAACGTCTAAATGCAGATCGCGGTGAAAGCCGAGTTAAGCCAAGTATTATCGCGATAAAGATTCGGTTTAATGATTTTAATCGTTATCATTATTTTAAATGAAAGTCATTACCACAAGACTAAAAAATTGAGTACTGTCAGTTGTTTTTTTTAAACTACCTTTGACTGGGTTATTTCAACTGTGGTAACTGTGGTAATTTCAAACACGTTTTAAGCTTAATTGAGTCGCTTTTGGTGAATAGTGAGACATTTAAGTCTGAAGAGCAATTAAAGTCAAATCTTTGTGTAAGGTTAGCTTAATGGAAATGGTTTATATGTAAATAGATGATTACTGTCCTGCTGGGGTGAAATTAACTTTATGTTGGAATATCGATGCACAGCAGTTTGTCTTTTCTCCTTTCCCAAAAGAAAGTGGAAAATGTTATCCAGATACCCTACATGAAAGGAAATACTCTGCTTGGTCTCACCTCCGACGCTGGTTTTGTGAAGTCTCTTTGTGCTCGTTAATTTAAATATTATTGAATTTCCATCCTTTATTTGAAAGTCTCCCGTGGGGAAATTATCTAGAAACCTCATTCCATGTGCAATTAGATAACAGGAAAATTCACTGAACGATATTATATGGTCAAGGGCAGACGCCCCATGTGTGATACGCCGGTTTAAATATAAATATCAAATCAAATAACAGAGCAGATTCAGTGTACAGCGAATAGCTCTTTCTCCCTGCGTTTCCTCTGACCCTCCTTGGCCCTACACTTACAATGGTGTAGGGTTGTCATTGCACAGACAGGCACCAGTTAACGCTTATCCTGTCAGTCCGTCTTCTTGGCTGACAGGACAACAGAACAGAGTACCTTTTTTAGAAGGATTATATATTCAAATGAAATGCAGCAATATTGCATAGAAATTTTAGGAGGTCATGTTAGGGTGACTATATCCCCTCTCAGTTTGCGGTTACCACCTAAACTTGATGTTGAACCACACCCACCCAGGGACGTTTGTTTTTCCATAGAGTATATGTGATGTAGCTGGAGTGTGGTGTTTGACTGCTAGTCTGGAGGTTGTTTGTTCAAACCCTAGGAGCGGGAGCTTTAGGAACGGTACTTAGGTTAAATTACTTCAGTGAATATAACCAGCTGGAGAAACATGTGTGTTGACACATTGCCACTGCGGATAGTGTCTGTAAAGCAACTAAAAATACACTTTAAAAGTCCTGTGATACCTGGGTTTTTATTTTTAAAACGCCGTAAAACAATTTTATGGCTGTTTAAATATGTAGCAGATCAGTGGCCTCACTAATTAAACACTGGAGTCAATGTGAAGGATTGTTTGTGGTGCCACAGGTGTGTTTCATCGAATTACAGAGGGAGACCAACATGAAGGTCCTGTCCACATAAACACTTGGGCTGTTTTGTCAGCTCACACAGATCATGTGATAATATGAGGTGCTGACGGATACTGGGTAAAGCTGACATCATAATCAATTTATCGTTAGTTTTTACATAGACATTTATAGTTTTTCTTAAATTTAGAAATAATCTACAAAAAAAAAATATTTTTTGATCATTAACTTGAAAGAACACAGTATTATGGATAAGAAAATCACTTAAGTCTTTCCTATATGTTTCTACATTGCTGATGCTGTTCCGAAGATCACTGGCAAATTTGACTGTGATGGTACCGTTCAGCCAACAAAATAAGACATGATAACCATAATGTAGTCTATGATTTGATTTCATATCAGACAATAACGCTTTCACGATACAATGCCTGCTGTGCAGAACGAGGCCAGCCCATCACAGGGAGCCGTCCCTCCTCTGAATTTAAAACCGCTCTATTTTAAACAGGCAGCGATAAGGCTGCCGTTCAGTATCAGATTTTTGGAATGTGGGACCTTTTGGAAGCTGACCACATGTGAAAGTCAAAGATAAGAGTGTTAGTTTTCTGCAGCGTTTATCAGCCCCCTGCTTGTGATGTGCACTTGGGCCAGACGTGGGCTGTATTTTTAACTGGACGTGAGATCATTCGACATGCGGCCATGACCTCATCTCTCTCTCTTTCATTGCCATGGTTTCCCGTGTCTTCGGCGGGACAAGTTACCGGGAAGGGCTCAGACATCAGCAAGGGGCTCGCGTCTGGGATGGGGGGTGTTGGGAAACGCCTGGTGAAGGCTGACACATTTTCCTTCAACGGTAGCGACGTGCCGGCATGCCGAGCGTCACCTCAATATATCCACCGTGTGCCTGTGTGCCTGCCGCTTCTTACCAGGAAACACACAGCGTTGCGTTTCTGGGGAGCTTGTAGCATTGCATCATGGGATGTCCTTTGCTGGGTAACTGGAGTCACCAGGACAGAGGGTACTAAAAAAATTCTTTAATAGAGTCTTTTGGGTTTTATTTTTTAGACAGATGACACCAAGGGTAGATCAGAATCCAAAATGCCAGTGAATGAGGCCGTCCTGATCTGCGCCGGATAGCTCAGAACCTGCAGTGGACTGGGCCAGGAAAACCATGCCATGATCGTATTCTAATACTATATTACATAATTCAGTGTATGACTGAGCTTCAGAAGTTGATACACATTTAGAGGATATAAAACTGTCCGTGTTACAAACTCGCAGACGGAACGTCCAGGAAGGATAGGGGAACACCGTGCTATGGGGACGGAACACCGTAGATGTCATTCGATCGATGAGGCATGCACTAGATTTTACAATCAGGGAAACGGTGTTCTAGTGGTTCTGTTCTCTTTCATTTTGGTTCTCTGGAGGTTTTGTTCTCATCTGGTGTGACATTTGGGGAAAATCATTTTAGGGGTTTTTGAAGTCAAAAGGGTGCTGCAATTTTATAATCTAATCTGGCTTAATGTTCATAAATTCAGGTTCATGACCTCATAACTCCTGGACCTTTTTTCCACCTTAGATGTCACAAAAAGCTGATTTGATTGGTAGATAAACGTTATTTGTATATGACATTTAAGTAAAACTGTTTATCTGTTTAAATTTTGTAGTGTTTTGCTGAGTTTAAGCAATCGGAGCTGACGCGTCCCACAAGACGTGTCCCACAAGTGCTAGCACAAATAACCCTAACTATCTCTAGAGCCATGACGGTAGCAAAGGCCAGAATACAGCTGGTGTAATTTGTTTAGAGGGCGTTTTTAATCATTTAAATTCAAATGGAGAGAGAGCATTTTCTACTTGGCTCTCCTCGCCGGTTACTCCCTACTGAGATGGAGATGGTGGAGAAGGGACATTTCTAATAGAGAGTGGTGACCTTGCCTTGTCATGAAGTTCTGATCCGATCAGCACGTCTTTCCTTTTCCACTGGTCTCGCTTGGCCAACCACGGCTACAACATTTCAGCAGGTTGTACCTACAAATGTTGGTAGCGTTTAGTTTTGTCCTTGGAAATGGTAGAGCCTCTAGAGGTTAGCTGTGCCCCCCTTACATCCTGACTTTGTTCTTGAAGTCTCCTTGTAAAACTAGTTTGTTGATCGAGGGACAAAAGCTTGTAAGAATTAGAATTTTTGTGTGCTGAGGCTAATTTAGCAACTGAAACCATGCATATTTTTCATGTTAATGCTACCCTTCGACACCTGAATGCCGACAGAATTCATTCCATCTCTGATAAAAATATCCTGCTGAAAGTATGATGAAGAGAAGCCCTTCGTTGCGGGAGATAACCTGGCTTAAGGAAGGCTGGATTGCTAGCTGTGAGTGGTGGATTGAGAGCAGTGTGCAATAAATTAGTTGTGCTTTGATGTTTGCAACGTATAATGGGATAATTGGATTTCAACATAATAATGAAATGTGCTTATAAAACGTTAACTTCAGAGAAAATGTGTAATTTCATTACAGATAACCGGTTGCGTTTCCTTGGTTAGACGTGATCTTTTTTCAGTTCCTCCCTGGTATGTCAGAGTAAGGGGAGAATGGACCAAATTAAGGCCGTTTTTCTTTTCTTTTAAAAGTGGAACCTGTTTGTCAGTAGGGTTTATGTCATCGTATTTTTGTTACTTGTCACAAACATAAAGCGGTAATATTCAGTTTGAACGGCCAATGCAGAAATGTAGACAATGCAGATTGTGTGGGATTGGGTAAGTCAATAAACCCCTCTTAAAAGCAATACTATTTTAGATATTTCTGGCTCCTTCGGTTTTTAGTTTTTATATTTATTTTTATACTTGTTTGCTAACTCAAGACACAAGTGTGTGTGCTTCAGAATAAATGCAAAAAGAAATAATAAAATGTCCTAGTATCTCTGTCAAATAAACTGTGGCATCCCACTAATCTTGCTTTACATTCCTGAACTTTATAGCTTTTCATTTTCATGTGTAAAAAATTAAGATGCATGCAACAATGCTATTCAATGCAATTGAATTAGGTGCAACTAGTTTGCTGTCAAAGTTTTGATTTTGTCCCAGCCTTAGTTTGAATATAGTCGCTTATATAGTAATCCATACAGTTGTAGGAAAGAAAAAGGCCTATAAAACAAATTGCAAAGGCAACCAAAAAGATCTAAAATTGTTTCATCAAAATGTATTTTCAGTTATCAAAAGTATAACTGAAACTGAGAAAAGGGTGAACTCGTGTACATCCTCATATACGCAGCAGCTAACTAACAACCCCAGTAAAAATTCAGGGGAGAAATAGCATTGCATCTTAAATTCTCTGTAAGCGAGGTAGGGATTTTGCGGCTTGCACAAATTGAATTGTTGGTCGTTTCCATGACTACAAAAATCCGGCGTTAAACCAATGAGCGATCTACAGCAGTGCTGATCGACCAGCCATTTTACCCATGGAAGCACGGTATGGCTTTATCCTGGAAATAAATGGCTAATATTTTAACTGCGAAAAGACGAAATCGTTAAAGAACCATATATGTTAAAAATACAGGGTTTGAATTGCCACCCTGACCAGCGAATCGCTGTCCCTGGGCTATTGCTGCACGTAGCTTGAATGCAATAAAATGTGGGTCCTCTGACAGAGGTTGTGGTAGCAGCGTTTTGTCTTGGAAGAGACAGAGGACGACTTCACCGCAATGCCATCTCAGTAGCGTTCGAACTCCGAGCGAGAGCTGGTGACCCAAAAGAAGGGTGTCGCCGTGCACCGACGTTGCTAATGTGCGGTGCCGCTATATCTGGACCAAATCCACAATAGCAGCAGGCGCGTGTTGCATTCGGACTCCCGCCGTTGTGTTGAGTGCGTCTTTTTGTGTCATATTTATAAGGACTTTAATTTCCCCGCTCTGCGTCTTGCATCTACCGTGGACAGTTACCTTTAGAGCCAGCAGTTTTCTTCACGTTATGTTGGTGTCAGGTTACACCGCAAGGTAAGCAAGAGCTGAGACCGGAGTGCCTCAAATCCTCAGTCAGACAAACGTTTGTTTATGTGTAGCACAAATGGTAACGTTAGTTTAGAGAATTTCGTTTCATCGTTGTTCAGATTGCAAAAATATAAAGTAATCACCACAAGTAGAGTAAATTAAGTTTTTTATTTTTATTTTTTTTTAAACCAATAAACCCTTTGCTAATCAGCGCTCACGTAGCTAAAATGTCAAGGTGTTGATGTTAGTGGGGTTATATTACATTTAAGTGTGCTGCCTAACTATATTAGCGACTACTTATCATACGTGTTACTTCTAAGCTTTAAGATTTGTTTGGGTGAAATAGACCAACATATACCCTAAACCATTTAACTGTATTTTTTAGCATGCATGATACTTTAATTGTATTTTATGATTTGCCTCAAGGTCTGTGAGCCTTTAAACATGACAGAAAATAGTCCGACATCGACGTGTTGGTCACAATTTAATCAAAATGAGATGTTTCTGCAGACGGGTCAAACCGGAATTACTCGCGTTTTCTGTATCAGTTGAGTGATTTAAAAGAGATGTGGTATCGTCGGTAACACGATCCAAGATGACCTTTCCGAACACAAGCGCTCTTGTCCAGCGGTGTTTGTCTCGAAAGCTTAGCTTCTACAAAATATCGGTCGAAAAGATTGGGTGCAGTCTTGAATATACAAACGGAATCCATTTGATAATTATTAGAAACTCTATTTTTTAATAACGTCGATCTGAATGCAAGAACACAACAGCACCATAACCAACTATTACTCCAATGCTAGTTTTGTTTCTGCTAATACATTTAAGGACCACCAAATTAATTTTCCATGGTCGAACTCAATCACCCCCCCCCCCCCCCCTTTATTAATTTGTGTTTATTTCATTCTTGTCCCTGATACCCTTTGCAGAAGCCGATTCTGAGTTGCTTGTTGTGCAAACCGATTTAACAAATAGTGGTTTGTCAAGTTAATGAGGAACTTTGTTTCGTAACATAACCCAGCAATGGTATTCACAGAAATAAGATGATGTAATAAAATTTTTAAAACGAAGCTGGAATGCTGACGTTAAATCTCTTATTGAGCTAGTCCTGTTGACCCATTCACACAGATTCCAGAGCAAGCCCCCCATTCAGTGTTGGCTGACAGAAATCAATACAGTGTAACATGACCTCAAGCCGGGTGTCCAGTTCCACATTGTGACAGAACAGGGGAATTATTACTCTCCCTGAAACTAAAGTCCTGTGAAAAAGGCAGGTTAATGGTTTGACCTAATTACAAGTGACTCCGGTACTAATCTATAACTGTAAATATTTCTATCTGTATATCTTTCGTTTATAAAAATGAATGATTTATCAAGGTATAATGAGTCTATCTCCCGTGCATATTTGTTTTATTGATGAGATGAAACTATGTAGTTATTTGCTTGAAGCACAGCATCTCCTACCTGCTAGTTAATATGACAGGATATATAGCTAGGGACTATGGGACAAGTAACTGAACCCCATCCCCATCTTATTTCTGTCTGAAAAGATGACTTGATGTCATGATATGATTGGTTAGAGAAATGTGACCCATTTCCCTGTTCCATTTACAGGCACACACATCAGTTTCAAAAGGCGTTTAATTGTGCAAGCTAGCGTAGCATGGCGGTTATAATGATAGTGTTATTAGCTGCAGGGTTAGCATGTGGAGGGTACCAGAGAGGAGAAGGGTGGGAGAACCACTGTTGAAGTTAGGCCCCTCTATAAGAAGCTCATTCAACAAACGGAAAGGGATTGGTAATGTACAAAGGCCGTCTCTGAAAGAGCCCGGTAAGCTCGGGGTAAATGAGTGGAAAAGCTCAGAACCAAACGCTTTCGTAACGCAGGTCTCTGCGAGACGCTCCCGTTTTATAGAGCTCACGCCTCCGTGGGTGCTTTTCAATGCCCAAACACCGACGCCGTTACAACAGATGAGTACAGTTGTGCCTTTTGAGTGAGATGGCTAAAACGTCCCGTTTAAATCACAGGCACGTCTGTATGGTAGAGATGTCGGGGAAGGGACGAATGGGTTTCTTTCTACGTTCTGAAGCGGCCAATCTTTGTAATAAACAGGTGAACCCTTTAATTTCTTCTTTTAATTTTTAATGACACATTACTCGTATTGGCCCAGACAAGGGTCTTTAGTTTGACATTTCCAATGTTGTATGCATACCTGCTCTTATCATCCTCAGTAGATCCTGCGATGGGCTTTTATTCTTTCTGTAATGTTTGTGTTGCTTTAGAATGGCCCTTGGACCCTAAATGTGACTTTGGGACTTTCCATGTGTGGAAGTCAGTAGACCGAGGGGCTTCCATCTTCACCGGGGGGGGGGGGGGGGGTTGCCGGGAGAGGCACAGCCCAAAGGGGGGCGGCCCGGAAAACCGCCCCCCCAAACGGCCCCAACAATGCACCGGAAGCCCCGTGAGCGGCGCCCCAAATATAAA
>JAOYSI010010291.1:0-12964 GCA_025775065.1 Hiodon alosoides
TTGGTTGGTTGTTGTGTTATTGTCTGTTTACTGCACACTCTGCGGTGGGTTGGTTGGTAGGAGAGTGAGAGTCAGTGTCCTGCTCACTCTGATGGAGGGAGGGAGGAGAGTGAGAGTCAGTGTCCTGCTCACTCTGAGGGAGGGAGGAGAGTGAGAGTCAGTGTCCTGCTCATTCTGAGGGAGGGAGGAGAGTGAGAGTCAGTGTCCTGCTCACTCTGAGGGAGGAGAGTAAGAGTCAGTGTCCTGTCACTCTGAGGGAGGGAGGAGAGTGAGAGTCAGTGTCCTGCTCACTCTGAGGGAGGGAGGAGAGTGAGAGTCAGTGTCCTGCTTACTCTGAGGGAGGGAGGGAGGAGAGTGAGAGTCAGTGTACTGCTCACTCTGATGGAGGGAGGGAGGGAGGAGAGTGAGAGTCAGTGTCCTGCTCACTCTGATGGAGGGAGGGAGGAGAGTGAGAGTCAGTGTCCTGCTCTTCCAAAGCGATCGTCTTTCTGCTGAAGCAGTTTAAACGGTGTTCGCAGGGGACAAACGTAAATCACAGACCAAACCGCACACTTATGAATAAGCAAAAGGTGCTACCAAGGATGATGAAATTACACAAATAACCAAGACACACATTTCTTATTATTACCTAGATGTTCAGTGGTTGAGCCATTCAAAAATGATAAAAAATTTGCTAAATTCATACTACACTAATCCCTTTTTCACTTGATAACGCAATACTAAGGCAATTGTCATTTTGCCTTTCGTTTTTTCAAGTCGCGTTACACAATAATTAGGCAGAGATCCTCAGACCAGACCAGAATCGCTTGCTGTGTACTGGGTCCCTCAGTAAGTATTGAGCATATCTGGTTAAAATACAAACACAGTCAGGGATCATCACTGGCTGGTTCACTAATCTGAATTGGTCAATGACAAGGGAATGGAAAGGTTATTTTCTTCATTAGGCTGATCCCTTAAATGGTTGTGCGTTTATTTCTGCCAACTCTTCATGTATAATTATATAACAAAATCACTATCTGGGCGGAAATAGACCAATTAGCATCTACAGGTTTCGCTGGTGTAGCGTTTTGTCTTTTGTTTGCGTGTTCTGCTTCTGTGAGTATTGCTGTGTTCAGTCAACAGACTTCTTCGCGGTTGTTTCAGAGTTAAATTTGCATGAGAGGGAACATTTAGAAAACATGTTACATTGACAGATTCCTCTTAAGCCCATACTTCCATATTTTCCGATTTTCATGGATGTAAAAAGTCCCTCTCTTCCTTTCATCAGGCAGTCCCTGGGGACAAAAGCCAATCACATCCCTTGCTTGTGAATATCAGATTACTGCTGCAATGACAATGGAATTCAACGCATTTATATTTTAGCTCCCTATATTTTTAACTGTCACTAACTGCTATAAAAAGTTTAGTTTATATTCATAATTAATGTAATATCGTCATGCTGGCTGTCCAATTTCTGAGGCTTCTAGACATGTGTTAATATTTAAATTTAATAAGTATTCATTCTAAATGGATAAAAATGAACTATTTGTCTGCATACAACCAATAAACTGCAACAGAGCTTACACAAAGAATCTCTCAGGCTGACTAATATAAAAATCATCATGGGGAGGGTGATTGATTTTTCAGTGGAGGTAAAATGAGCCCCTTACCGCCCTCTCCATTAGTGAGCACCAGCGCCTGCAGAATGTCTGACAGGGAAACGATTCCCTTCACCACCTCCTGCTCGTCCACCACCACCAGTCTGTGAACCTGGGAAGCAAGGAGCACCGCCAGTCAGCAGCAGCTTATGCCAGTGAATTTTTCTACTCCCCGTTTTATCAACCACGTTTAGGGGTGCTTGAGCCAGCAATGGCAATTTTAATTTTAACACCCCACGAAGAATTTCTGCGTAATTGTTGCAAAATGTTCTCCTACAACAGAGGGAAATCCATGCTTCATTTAACCGATAAGATCTATCACCGAACATAATTCAAACGTAATTAGTTCAGGGGCTGAGCAAAATATGATATCAATTGGGATTCAAATGCTGGGCTGAAGAATGTGGCTCGTTAGCACCGCAGATAGCAGGCTGCGCACCTCGGCCTCCACCAGTCTGTTGATGATGGCCTCCAGGGTCTCGTGGCGGTGGCAAGTGAGGACGCCCTCAAAGTACTGCGAGCGGTGCTGCAGAGCCTTCGTCACCGTCACGTCTAAGTTGTTGTAGGTCTTCTCAGCGGCCAGGTTCTGCACAGGCACCAGGAGAGACCAGGATAAGCCGATGGTCACACACATACATACACAGGAAGCAAAAACACCTACCAAACACATCTACCTTTCATAAGCAACCCTTTTAAGACAAATGGGATGGAAGCATCTCTGTTCAGACAAGCAGACCAGGCCATGTGAGTGTTTTTAAACCGAAAAGCCCTCACAAAACAAATGAGTATTCCAATTGGGTAACCGAATTGTTCCACCCGTTCTGGCTTTGATTATAAGATCATTACAAACTCACATGGACTGGTCAATAACAAAGCAACTAGCTGGAGGCACAACTACAACAGCATGATAGAGCCGTCAAGCCAAACAGTCCCAGAGTGAGAAACATCCCTGTGCTTTTAAATGTGTTCTCTTCTATGCTACATTTTACATCAGAAATGCCATGTGTACATTGGTTTGATAATCTATTGCACCCCTGTACTTACAATAACATCAAACTTGGAATATATGTCCACCACCCGCCCTGTGAGAGTGAAAAAAACAAATGTATTTATTACAAAAGCATGAAATTACACAAAGAAAATGAATTCACCGGACTAATAATGATTATTATGCAATATTTTTCCCGTCTGGCTAATGGTGACCAATGACCAGACTATTCAGAACTCCTCATTAATAAAAACTAAACCAGATTATATCTTTGCGAGTGACTGCGTTTGCTCATCTCTAAAGTTGACCTCATGTTTGCAGTGATTGCTCCCCCTCCCCCTCACCGTTGTCATCGACCACGGGCAGAGCCGACACCCTCTGGTCCACAAAAATTCCGAGCGCCGTGAAGAGGGGCGTGTCGGAACGCACCATCGCAATCTTGTGGAAAGTGCCGATGCTCAGCTCCTCCAGGGTTCTGGACAGGAACGCAGGCTTGGGCATCTCCGAAATCTGACCGGGACAGAGCCAGATCAGGGTGAGGCTGAAGCCGTTTCCAAGCGCTCCCGTTAATCTTCTATCAGCACTCAACATCACATGGGTCAAAGCAGTTTATGTGGAGGGGCTGGTGTCATAAAGCACATATTTGCTATAGCCAACCCTTCACAATCCAATACATTAGGAGTTTGTAGGAGCAAGAGGCCCTGATACAGTCAGAGCGGCGGAACTGTCACTCAGGGGACTCACGAAGAGCTTGAGGAACTTGAGGATCCTCTTGTGTGTCAAGATGTACAAGGTGTTCCCCGTCAGGGGGTCGATCACAGGCAGCCTGTGGATCTTATTCTTCAACAGGGAGGAGACCGCGTCGTATAAACTGAAGGAGACAGACGGATAAGAAGAAAATTGTACTGGGACGAGCAGCTCCAATGGCACCACTCAAGCCTCTGAAGAAACTGCCGGTCTGCCGGTCTGAGTGGAAGGAATGGCTGCATGCACAATGCCATTTCTACTTCTATTTCTCATGTGGCCGTTCACTCATTAGTGGCTCTGAACAGCTGATAACCCCAAGCTGCACCGGAGTAGAACCTGATACAATGTTACTGATAATGTGGTGCATAATGGAAAAAAGTCCAGCATTTTCCATAGATTCAAACCATAGACAAAACCCTAGACATATGTGACAAACCACATTATCCAGTTTTTATTCCTATATAAACAGAGGGTTTCTGGTTCAAACATAACCAGAGACCTAAATACACATCACATTTATAAGAAAAGAAAAAAATACTTTATATACAAGTATTTTAGGAAAGCGTTCAAAAGATTAATTGAAATTTTTTTTTAAAGATGGTCATACTCTTTCAATTGGGGATTCGGTAAGCTGTAAAAGTTCTCTGTTCAGGGCTTAAGAGTCCTGAAAATGTAGTGTCAGGTAGCGGTCTCAGGTGGCTGGTCATACCTTGCGTTGGGGGAGATGCTGACGAGAGGCTTGAACGAGTCTTGCAGGTAGAGTTCTTTAAGTGGGACAGAGGGAGACGAAAAAAGCCGGTTAACGTTTGTTAAAATCTTGCTTAGGATTTGCCAGAAATGTACCTCCAATAAAAAGCTGCTCACCTCTCCAAGTTTCTATCTTGTGCTCCTCCAGTTCATATATCTGTACCTGTAGCATCACCATAAAAAAGTAGTGAGTAACAACAACGAAAGGGAGTAAGAGACAGGCAGTTACAGTATAGAGAGAGAGAGATTTCCACATCACTGGTGAACCGCATGCACTTTGCATTGCTCTCTGTAACACCCTTGTATCACAGATCAGTGTGCTGTGGAAGTTACTCCTGTTGATACTCCTATAGATCCCTATAAGATTTAGACTTCAGTTAGAATGATCGATTCACCTGTCTAGAGCCGGCATACAAGATCATAACATCAGGAGCAAACTGAAGTTCTGATAGATGAACAGAGAATCAAAGAAAAGCAAGCCTATTGGAGCCACGGCGGGCCCTGACAGTTGTGCCTCGCCCGACAATATCACGAAAATCCACCATTGATTTTGTTCCCTGCCTTTCCACTCTGTTGATAGCAACACAGTGCACAAAACAACTGAGCGGAAACACTAACGGAAAAAGAAAAATAGCCAGTAGGAAAGTGTCAGACTGTCGGTTCCCCTTTCGGAGAAACTGCGGCGGCCACGTACACTCTGTGGCTTGTTGTGACACCTGGGGCTCAGAGTTACGTATTGTCCTCTTCACGATAACGTTTTTGTTCTCCTTCTGACTCTGTGAAATACCAGTCGGAGTGTACAGTTTTGATTTGCGCATTTTCTCCCTGTTCCAACTATCATTCCTATCCTCAGCATGCAAAGAAACCATCCGGGAGATCGTGAACCGGGAGCCAGCTAGTCATATCCAAGATCAGACCAATTCTTCTTACACACTTCTCAATATTGCTTCCCTGTGTACATATCCAGCTATCACACTTTTTTAGCTTGGCATCAATTGCACAACATCTCCACAAAGGATTTTCTCACTTATAAAACATAGCAATTGTTTATACAGCATTGTCAAAACTTCCACCCTTCATTCTTTCGCGTTGACTGGTTCAGTCATTGAGCAAGCAACTATGTGAAACTATGTGTCTCCAGTGACATGCCGTGGGAATATTACCTTTACAATCTCCACATTAAACACAATTAATTCCCCCTTATATCTGTTTATTAAAGCTGGTTTATGTGTGCAAGTAATCAGAATTCATTTCAAATATTGGCTGGATTTTTTTGTCATGGTTTCCATTTTAGATTACAAGCTTTAGACTGTAATGTCTAGGACGGATGCATTTACACTCATTCAATGAAGGAGAAATCATAGGACAATCAAATCAGGACAATGAAAAAGACTCTTTAGCCTCACACATTTCTTCTTCAAATTCAAGCTTTCCGTTATACACATACTTTAAATGAGTGAAATGAGCAAACCTGAAGACCCAGGCTTTTTATATAGTCTGTTCAAAAAGGTTTATCTCCACAACCTTAATGTGACCCCATAAAACAAACAGCACACGGAAAAACAGAGAAAACCAAAACCCTTTAGACGACATTTCCGGTCATGTCAAATAGACCCATACAGCGGAGTAAGAGCTAAAGGTGACATTCTATTATCAGATAAAAACTGTGAGAGAGACTTACCAAAGGAGACTTGTAATAGCGATGGAGGATGTTGATGAAGTCTGTGATGGTCAGCATACCTGATACAGAAAAGGGTATCAGAGATGGTATGTTTCCCATACCATATCACAGGTATGGGAAACATACAACAGCCATACATCAAAGTGAATGTCTTACCCACAAAGCACTGCTTCTTGCTGTCCCAAAGTGGGGCGGCCCTTACGCCATTGGACACCAAAGCAAAAAATGCTTTCTTTACCTAGCGAGAGAGAGAGAGAGGGGGGCAAACTGCTCTATTCTATTTTGCTTAATATTTATAACTTGCAAATGTTTTTCTTTACCCGAAATGCTACTAAAAAATTCTGAATAAAATTAATTTCAACATTTCAAGTTCTTAGACTTTGAAAACTATATACGAGGAACCGTTCTTACCTGCAATGAAGTGTCAAACACAACCAGTTTAGAACTAGTGGGCACCAGGTCATAGCATCGATGAGACTTCATAAAGCGAATGTAAACATTGCGTTCTGGATCTACAGGAAAACACACCCGAAAAAGATGCAGCCAACATCCATTAATAATGGCGATGTGCTCTGTAACTGATGGTCATGTTTCTCTTGTCTGCTAGCCCATACGTGTACACACATATTGATATAACTATAGCCATCTTTAGACGCACTCCAAAATGAGATTATTACATCCAATCAAACCACTAGCGTTTGTAGATCTAAAGCACACAAGTCTCTCCAATATACCCACTTTTCAAGACCAACGATCTGCATGCATATTGCTTAACAGTGTAAAAAAAGAAAATGTATTTAAGACATACAGTGCCTAAAAGACTTCCATGGTGAATACTTATGCAATTAGCTCATTTTAGTTTTTTATTTTTCTCTGCATTTTGGGTGACATAAATTTACACAGAGTTTTAAGGCACATAACTTTTTATTAAAGATTCCTGAGACATATTGCAATGCTTTTCTCTAATGGATAAATTTTAAGAGACAGTATTGCAGTGTGAATTACATTCGTTCTAATCAGGACAATTACAAGTTCACCCGTAGATTACTTAAAATATGTTGAAACAGAATTATTTCTGAAATAATCTTGCCAATAACTATTCTGTATTTACTCTTGTCAAGTTGCTCACAGCTTACATACACTTGGAATTTGCATCTTCCTCTAGATGTCACTTTGGATTGAGGCATCCGCCCATAACTAAACAAATAATGCCTGATAGGCTGGTATTACACTGTCACCAGTTACTGCGTGTTCAAGAAAATGTACTGTGGTCACACCCTCGGTGCTTGGCTCCTTTTTACCCTCCAACTCTTCGGGAACAGCAATGACCTGAAAAATAGAGTAGCCATAATCTTATATTAATGGCTACACATTTAGCAATACATCTATGTTTACTAACCATACATATAATGAACTAAAGGTCTATACACAATATACTGCCATTTAACCATCCTTTTCATTGTTTTATTTATTTATTTTTTAACTCTGATCTGTTATACAGCTGAAGAGTAAATTATGGGCCCTGATCACCACAGGCAGTCAATGCAGATTGATACATGGGGAAACCTCATTCTACTTTATGCCTCTGTCTGTCTGAAATGGTCTTTTCTTGAGGCATTGCACATGGAACTTGGTAAAATAGAGTATTTGACTGTGACAGTGGCACATAGAGTCTGACTAATGGATAGAAGCTCTTTGAGTCAATTGCATACCCATTTTAGCCCCCCTACCCATACCCCATGTCTACACCATCCCTTGGCGCAGACAGTGTCTTACAGGATGTGCCATTTCTATTCAGATAAATAATTTCTGAAGCCCGAAAATTTATACTTGAAATACCGACTATGACATGGGCTGAACGGCTCTGGGTTTCACGGTTCTTCCTATACAGTTTTATTCCGATATAACAAAGCTGAGTTGAATGAGAGCGACAGTAAATTATTTTTATAAAGAAATTAAATCAGGACTGTCGATCTTAACGTCGTGTAATCAATAGGGCTATACCGTTTAAACACGTGTCCCCATAGAAACTACACCGTTTAGTCTGCAGAAAATGTTTAAAAACGGGAAAAAATGTTTACAATTCCAATTTGCCAACTCTGTTTTTCATACGGCTCACTTCTAGCCTATTTTAATGGCCACCATACTATGAAAAGTGTTAAAAATAGGAAACAAACTATCCTGTTGCCAAAATAGAAAACCTCTAGACAGATGCTATCACCTAGAGAGCCACTTTTGTGATGGATAATCTATTTGGTAAATGATTAAATAGTATGTGGATGTGAGGATGGTATTTTTCTGGGGTCTAAAACTGCATAAAAATATTATTCGGGGAGCTGAAACCATCGTTAACAGCAATAATATTTCAGGTGATCGACCCAAAACGTATAATCATAACAAAGGTTATGTCACAATCACAATTGTATGACATTTACAAAGTTTATGTATTGTCGATGACAGTGCCATTCTTGCTAGCAAGTATTAGCCGTATAAAATATCTATTTTCAAGTCTATGCATGTAATTTCACCTGCCTGGAAAAATTCTCTGAGCTCTTAAGTCAACATTAGCTAATAGGTATGTTGTGCTTGACAGTATGTTTACTGTTCGCTTATATTTAAGTTTTGCAACATTCCTTTAGTATTAGCTAATTATAACATATACACAGCGGACAACTGGAGAAACAAATATGGTCAAGTGAATAAACCAAAATAACATTTTTATCGGTAACTATAATTGGACCGTTTAATTAGAATTAACTTTCTCTTGAAGATCAAACAAAATCCTCGAACGATCATGAAAACTGAGTTCCGGTTAATATTAGATAGGTTAGCCAGTGGTAGTCGCTACTTACACACTCCATGTTCCATTCACTGGGCCGCTCTACACAGTTCTGCCCACGTGCCGGTATTCGACCTCAAAATGTCCTGATTTCAGATGTTACCTTTCTACCGCTGCTTCCCAGTAAGGAAGTTTGGCTGCTTAATTGGTGAGGTGGGATTTTGAAGTCTATATTTGACAGAGAGACCTTTCCCCCTTTGTTTATTTCCGGTGGGCACAAGTCTGCGCATGACCGGAGAGGATTTCCTAATTCAGAAATACTTTGTTGAACGAGGTGATTCTCTCTCTGTACAATTCCGTCTTCAGCGGTGTATATCGTGGGAAGCTTGGGTAACGTAGATACACAATTGCATTTTATAAGCTATTTTCTCCCATATACAGAAGTACAGTTTAAACTGTAACCGCTAGCGAGTTACATAATAACAACTCTAACAAGTTATGATCTGATACGAAGTAATGTTTTCCCCCGCGATTCTCACGGGAATTTACTGTGTATTTTGATAGTTGGTCCAAGAAATGCCTGTTGATATTGATTCCAATATCAACCATTTGTTAAAAGACCATCTATTGACATTGGTAATGTTGCCAAGTAATGAGTGGGGTTAATTCATTTGTATTAAACGGGATTTTTTTAAAACCGTTGGAACTCACAAAAAATCCTTTAAGTATCAAACCTAATTCGAAATGTTCAATTTTAGGAGTTTGAGTCATATACTGTATAGTGTGGATTGCTTTGGTGTTTGTGCTCAGTTATTAAATTTAAATGACAATTTCACTGTGAGAGCAACTAAATTCTTATAACTTCACTATTGATAAAGAAAATAACAAGGTAGTGAAGCTCCCACTTGTGAATAGAATAAGTTTAACTTTTTCTTCCCATCTTAAATCAAATGAGGGCAAGACCAAAATAAATAAGCTTAAAAACAAACAAAAAACTATTGAAGCTTGGTATATATTTAAAAACCATTTTTATTTCTCTTTACAATAAATGAAGCGGAGACAGATGAAAATCGAGAGGGAGAGATAAGTGGAATAAAAAGGGTGTAGTCAAAAATATATACAATTCAAAATTATATTCATACAAAACATGCCACATACAATCAAAATGATCACTATTTTGCATCTTCTCTAAAGGTATAACTCTGCTGTACAGATTAAAACATCTTCAAAAAGAAGGTAATGCTTTAAAAATCTTCAATCTTAGGCAATCCCATTTGAAATCTTTTACATTAAAAGCTATGCTGAGAACTTAGGATTTTCAAACCAACTTAAAACCATTCTTTTATGGATATATACATATCTCCAGTCAAGAGAGGCTAGCCATGAAAGAATTATTATTATTCTCTACAGGGTAGTACTCCGCTATAACCGATTCACTGAGTGCATGATTCTCTCAGAATAAGCTTATTTGGAATCAAATAACGCCACATAATATAATGGGCTAAAAATATCAATATTTCACGCAAGCTGATCCAACAATGTACTTCCATAGGTCAAAAGATAGTAGTAGTAATATTAATGATGCCTGTGGGTTTACGGGCTTTCAATGCTTTCCATTTTAAGAGTAAACGGAAACCTATGTCTTACCAACCCAAGGGAAGATTCTGGTAAAATTACCAAACAGTAGCATAAATAACAGTATAAGAGAATGTTTAAAAAAACTATATAAATATAACCGTTACACATCATTGCACTTATTTCCGCAATAATGTGGATGTCAAAATAATGTCAAATTAGATTACTACTCTTGAGTAATTCTCCTTACTCACCCTGATTATATTCCAAGTTATTGGCTAGAATGTACTGCAAATATGGCAATAGAAAAACAGGTAAATGATATTAATAAAACCGCTCTGGTTCATGTACATAGATATTTAATTTCCCATACTATATATCGATTCATATATATATATAGTATAAAAAATTATATCCAGTGGTTGATTTATATTCATTTCACCATCATTGATTAAAAAGGGGTTAAAACGAGTTTACCGACCCCCGTTTATATACACTTTATATATATATATATATTTTTTTTTATAGTTTTTTTTTTTTTTTTACAACAGGTGAGGTCAAGGGAAAAGGAGTATGGAATATGGGGGTCATGGGAACTTCCAATGTTTTACCTTTAATTTACATGGGGGGGAAAAACATAAAATAAACAAATGCCCTTTATGACTTTCAGTGCCCCTGCATAAAGCAAGTAAAAGGCAAAACCACCAAGATTCACACAAGGGATGAAAGCCCCAAACTAACTGGGGTCAGGCAGTAAGAGTCGCTACAGTAATATAACAACAGAATCTAAAGTGTAATCACCCCAGACCGAGAAAGAAAAAGACAAAAACAAGACTGATATTCAAACCAGGGTGGGGGAAAGCCAAATATCACTTTAGTCCCACATCTTGGGTTGTTTTTCCTCCATCCTTATAACTTTTAATGAGTAATGTGTCAGAAATGGACTTTAACTTTGCCTACCTTATATTTGACCTTTAAAACATATCTATATATAGAAAAAGATATTTTCAAAATAAAACCTTAAAATTGGTGTGATCATAATTCAAGCTTGGTTCTGACCATTTTTAAAATGTACAGATTTTGTCCAGACAAGTAATAGTTATTTCTATATACATACATAATTACCAACAGTAATAATATATGACAGGTCAACATCAACATCGAAATGTAGAAAGAGCAAACCTGTTGCTAAATTTTGCTACCTGCCAAAACAGCATTTGCCATGAATATGTTTTTATCACCCCCTCCCCCAAAAAACTCTAGATGTCCACACTATTCACCTCCCGTACCCACTTCAGCAGTCCATTACAGTTTACAAAGCCAATAGATCATACAGACACAATGAGGTAGACTGGGTCCAATTCACCCACATTTAATTATACATACAAAGTTGGCTGCTTTCAAGACCCAGAGAAACACCCACTATTTCTTTAACGTGGTTTTGTTTCTGGGCTTGTGTATCCAATTTCAGAACTTGTTTTTGACCCCATTTTAGGATTGTCTTGCCAATATGTTAACTGTCATAAATTAATAACGGAGATTTTATGTTTTTCTATTTTAGGGGCGGGGGTTAGCAAAAAATAATAATAATAATAATAATAATAATACAACCAAATAGATCAGTAATTTTATCAATGTTTGTAAATGAAGGTCACCCAACAAAACAACCCTTCCCATTAGGAGTTGATGTAAAAAGGAGCATTTCAAACAAAAAGGCATCATTTTCTCAGACATCAGTGAAGGAACGCTGAATTTAGACGGTTCATGTTTACAGTAGTATCGTTTTATTACAGAGTATGCGGGGGACGGTGAAACACCAGCTGCTGAACTTTGTCACCAGTCCTCCATCCCTTTTTGCTCCAGGAGTGTGGATCATTTTGTGTCTACCCAATTGGTAAAGTCTTCAACGTTCCTTTATTTAAAATGAAGATTACCTCCTCAAAACAGCTTATATTCTGGGCTGTGGGACTTCAACAAGCTTTTGTGCAAGCACTAGAGTGAACCCTGGGGCCTGGAAGAAGGGCCCCAGTCTCTCTCCCCTGCCCCATTCTTCCTTCCATCAGTTCATCCATTTGCGGCAGTTCCAGGCTCCACAGTGGCAAGGGATCTTGTGCTGATCATCCTCAAAGTCGAACTGATAGTCATACGTCAGCTGGAATGGGAAAAATGACGTTAGCTATTGTCATTAAACTGATTCTTACGTTCATTCTCTAAACACACATCAACGCAAAACCGGGGAAAAAACTGCAATTTTTAGAGCCAGGTATGTGTGAAGGTGAATCAAACGGCTTTTCCGGAACTTCCCACCTCCTCGCCTTTGGGGATCCTGCGGCTGGAGATGATGATAATCTTGTCCTCTTTGTCAAAGGTCACCACCTCTGCCACGCAGTTAGGAGCACAAGAATGGTTGACATATCTGGGGAAGAAGGCATTTGAAAAGTCAGACCTAACCGAACGCAATATGGGGAGAGAGAGAGAGAAAGAGGGAAGGGCACTGAGTAACTGACCGGGCTGGCCCACCAGTCAGAGTGGCATCAATCACGTGCTCATTGTTGATGCGAAACATGTAGATCCCTCGGTTCTGCAAATACAGACAAACGGGGTTTTTGTTATTGATCTTTTACATAACTTGGTATGTGTTCAAAATGCTAGCTTTGGGTTTTCACATACCTGATGAGCTCTTCAGTAACATTATTTGTGAACTTTTGTGAAAAATGCTTCTTTTCTTTCAACCATTTTTAACTGGTGTTCAAAGATAATAATAAATATTATTATTATTCAAATAATAATAATAATAATAATAATAATAA
>JAOYSI010010291.1:13064-41297 GCA_025775065.1 Hiodon alosoides
CATTTTTAACTGGTGTTCAAAGATAATAATAAATATTATTATTATTCAAATAATAATAATAATAATAATAATAATAATAATAATAAAAATAAAAGGCGGCAGAAAACCAGTCTGAAAATCACAACATTCGGCCCCACGATTTTGGCTCGCATTTTGGGCAACTAAACGCCAGGCCTCTGATTCATTTAATATTTCAAAGAAGAGCAGTACGCCACCACAGCGCAGTACCCACCTGTTCCTCGTAGATCTTCTCACGGCGGTTGGCCACCTCGTTGCGGATGATGGTGCCGATGTACTCGATGACCATGGTGTGTTTCTCCAGGTCCTTGGCAGCGTACAGCCCCAGCCCCTGGATGCGGGAGCGGGCCAGGTACACGTTGTTCTTCCACTCGGTCTTCAGGCGCCGGTACTGCGAGGACTTGGAGTGGACAAACTGCTTGCTGTACGGTGTGTTGATCTCGCCTGTGAAGGTGCTCTGGTAGGCCTTGGACATGCTGGTGCTGTTTAAGGTGTGTGGCCTGAAGGTAGAACAGATTGGGATTAAACCAACATTGAAATTTAGGAGAGTGCATTGACGACCCATTTATATAAATCATCTTTCAAGGTTAAAGCACGGAGATTTAGATTCGGCTTTCATTGGCTTACAACGCAACACTGTCACTGTCATACACAAAAAACCAAAAGAGGAGACGTGACAAAAAAAAAAAAAAGTGCATGTTTACATGAGGGGAAAGCCAACCAACAAACAGTCTCTGTGAGCCGTGGCCACCCTCACCTCTTGTAGTGGGTGAGGATCTTGGGTTCAGATCGAGCGGAACCGGTGGGATTGATCATAAGAGGAAGCTCCATCAGAGGGTGGCGGCCGTACCGGAAGACATAGTTCTGGCAGTTCTCTACTCCTGGCAGCTGAAGGAAAAACAAAGCAGCAGTGGCAACAATGGAGTGGTACAGTTAGCTACCATGTCACAATGAATAGGGTGAAATCAGTAGTAGCTCTGAAGAAAATTATATATATACACAAGCCTTTTGAGTTGTGCCGTCATAAAATCTAAAAAATTTTGACTTGTGGTTTTCTTAAAATTATACTATAAGGAGTACTGGTAGGCACTCACAGACTCAGTGATGCGCAGCACAGCATGGACTGTAAGCCCATACATCTCTTCTCCTTTCACATGGTCTGTGAAGAGCTTCAGCATGGCAGCCTCTTGGCGCAGCTTGGCCACTTGCTCCACAACTCGGTCCCAGATCCCTGCAAATAGAAAAGGTTAGAATGGACTAGGCAGCCATTTCGCAGCATTTGTCATGGTCTTGACAGACAGAAGTAAGATGGAGAAACGGGCATACCCTCTGGGGTAGTGTCTTGGAAAAGCAGGTCCTCCTGACCCTGCTCCAGCACGCGCACCTCGAACAGTGGCCGCCCCTCTGCCTCACTGATGCGGCAGCGGTAGCAGCAGCGGCGGTTGGGCACCCGGGTGCTCCAGTAGATGCGCGTGGCTTCGTAGCCCACGGGGAAGATGGCGGTGGGTGAGTGGAAGGCGGCCATCTGGGAAGGCAGGAGCTGGCCCACGGCGTGGAAGATCAGGCCGCCCACGCGGAACATGTGGACCCGGTCGCCGCGCTGCAGGATGCTGGCGATCTGCTTGACCTCGTCGCGCTCGATGTAGACGCGGCGGAAGACGGCGAAGTTGCTGAGCTCCTCCTCGCTGGGGCCCTTCAGCTTGTGCTGGGTGCACAGCATGGTCTTGTCCTTGAAGAACATGCAGCGCGCGCGGATGGCGCAGGCAAAGTGGTAGACGTTAGGGCAGCGTAGGCGGTTGCAGCTGTTGGTGGCACCAGTCTTCTGGCAGCAGGCGCAGCGCGTGCGCAGCCCCCGCCGCAGTGCCACCTCCACGTTGATCAGCGCCCCGCCCTGAGTCTCGTACACTTCGGTGGACCACAAAGCGCAGTTGAGGTGAACCCAAAGGTCAACGTCGATGTTGAGCAGGCGGGCGGGGCCGTCGGTGGCGCCGTCGCCCTCCTCGTGGCAGAAGCAGCACTTGCGTAGGTCGCGGGGCAGCGTATCTGGACGTAGAGTGATGCGTAAGCGGTCCATGAGTTCCGAGACCTCGCGACTGCCCTCCTTCCGAGAGCTGCCTTTACGGATGGTAATAACCAGCTGCAGACGTTTCCAACGCAGCCCCTTCCACTTCTTAACCTTAGGTCGCACATCCTCGTCTTCTGATGGTGGCCGGCTGCGATGCTTGCTGGCTTTGGGGGATGCATCCAGGTCAGGAGTGACCTGTGCCAGTGGGGTGGAGGGGTCCACTGGAGCAGTAGGTGGAGGGAGTGGGAATGACTCCTGCTCGGACTCACTTTTGATATCAGGGTTACAGGGACTGGAGGTTAGAGGAGAAGTGGGTTGAGGGGGTATAGGTTGCAGTGAAGGAGAAACCTGAAGGGGTAGGGGAGAAGGTGAATGGGGTGGAGAGGCCTCGACCGGGAAGATGGGAAGATGCCGCACATCCAAATCTGACACATTGGTTGTATAACAGTGCTGGACTGGTCTGTCATTTGGCTCTGGGCACTCCTGAAAGAAATGCATCAAATGTTTAATAATCTTAATACAATGCATATATACAATCTGGTTCACACCCTAGCGAAATTCAATCCATGTGTAACCCACCTGTTTGATGATAGACAAGATGTCCACCTGTTTCTTCATATTGCAACCGGGTAAAGAGGGTTCAAACTTCAGGCACTCTGACTCGGTCTTTTCTTGTCTTGGGCATTCTGTCTCTGCCGAACCAGGCTTAACACATTTAGCACCTAATAGGAAGCATGGGCAAAGAGATTGAAGAATAAAGTAAACAAAAAATACCCACAATTCTCATTAACCATTTATTTCTGGATTAAAATTTGTACCATTACACAGACCACCTGAACCCCTTGGGATTTTTTTCTTCTTGGTTATAACATGGAATAAATATTGATTTCATTAGGATTTTTACCACTGATCTACACAAAAAAGTCAAAATGAAAAAATCTACAAAGGAGTCCTCCACATGTCAATAATGAGTAACGGGTCTCCTGCCACCAAGTATGCCTGCCAATGAGTAGCTCAAGAAGATTAGGAAAATAACCACTAAAGTCCTAATTTTTTGCAATTACCTTCCAGCCTGTGTTTCAACTCAAACATGCAGATTCTTCCATTTATTTTTTGTGACATTCACCATTTATCACCACCACACATCCCACTGATGTTTCTGAAGACACACATCAACTAGCACAGCGAAAACCTTTCAGCCCACTATCCAATCTAAGTGTCTCTGGACAACATGATCACCTTTCTTTTTTAGCGATTCGTTGAGACGAAGGCAACAGAATATATGCCAATTATGTTCCTGTTAATATACGAGGTTAACGCCTATGCAAGATGCCCCAAGCAAGCTAGCTTGAGAGTGATAAATTGATAAAATAACCAATAGTAGCTAATTTATAGAGGGTAGTAAAAACCAGATACCTGGGGTAGGTGCATCGGGGGCTTTGTTCAATTCAACACTCCCCCCTCTCCCAGGGCTCCGGGGGAAGGCCACCTCGTAGGTCCCAGGCATCTGCACATGCAAGAGCTGAGCCATTGCCATCATCACTGTGTTCAGGTTCTATTTAGGAAAACATTCGTGATAAGAAAGATACCATGAGATCAGCAGGATTATTTGAGTTGTAATTGACAGCATAGCAGTGTACTTCCTCAGTACCTTTGCTGCAGCAGCGGAGAGGGTGAAGGTGACAGACACCTCACTGCTCTTGGTTACATCCCAGTGGCTGGATCCACATGCTAGCTTGCCAGCATGCTGGGAGAATGAGGCCAGTGCTTCAAATGGCTTATTCTCAGGAAAACCTGGAAAGAGTAGGGTAAAGGGTTATATGTAATCTATACCATCAGGCTGACACCAGAATTACCAAAACTTGGAACCCAAACTGGCTCCCACTGAAAACTTTTAAATGTATAATTATCGATAAAACAGAGGGTTCTGCCTTCCCAGGGATGACCAAGTATACATACTAGGAATAGAGGTACAGGGAATGATGGGAATGACTGGAGATATAGGCCTCTCATTTTCCAACTTCGGCTCTCCCAGCCATGGAAAGCGGGTAGTTTCATCACCCAGCATACTCTCGGGAGAAGAAGCTGGCACAATGCTATCTGGGCCTTCACTGTCATCATCGCTCTCCATCCTAAAAAACACAGATGGAAAAGGCACATTTGCATCTGGTGTCCGGTGCTAAATTACCAATGAGGACTCAAAATTGCGCGCAAGCACGCAATAGATAGGCCATGTATTTTAGCTACAGTACCTGATGTCCTCATTCTGGTTGTGAGGGGGTGTTGGAAGAGCAGCTAGTAGATCCACATTTTTCACCTCCTCACCAACAGATTCTGTGAGCAAATGAGAGGGCCACTATACATTAGCACAGATGTGCCAGTGGCACCAAAAAAATAAAAAATCATGCTAGACACCTGCTCACCCTTAGGCTCTTCAGGAGCTTCCGTCTCCTTCTTGCCCTCAGAGAGCTCCTCCATGGTAGTCACCCCGTTTAGCAGTTTATGTTGAACAGAAGGTGGTGGCGTGGGGGGCAACGAGGAAGGTGGCGTGGGGGGGTTTCCAAGATGGCTCTACAGTGAGAAACGGTGTGATGGAATGGTTGAAAACTACTAAAGGCAAGAAACTGAGTCATAACTTCCATGGAACTTAAATGCAAGTTTCTGGTCGACCGCTTTGACACGGCTGAAGGAGTGTGGGTGCTGTACCTTAGTGAGCAGCTGGGAGTAATAGTCAGGCATATTATCCACTACTGCACTACCAAAGGAGCCCTTCAGCTGGGCTTTGCCGTTGACTGGGCTGCTGCCAAACGGTGCAAACAGCTCGAGATTAGTGGCAATAGATGGCTCCATCAGAGGCAGAAGCGATAGCTCCTGAAGAAGAAACAAAATAACAGCGTGGTTTATTACAACCAGAACGAGAGATACAGGTAAAACGATACTGGTTTCTGCAGTTCGAACCTCAGTACTCATCTTCACTAACCTGCTTCAGCTGCTTCATCAGGGCCTCTGTGCTTTTCCCCATCTCATCCTTTTTAGTTTTCTTCCTGGAGTTAGGTATTTTCTCTCCGACCTTTGTGGTGCGCTTTGCCTTGACTGCAGGAACCTTTTTGGTGATGGACTGCAGGTCCTGTTAAAGAGGAAGTAGGAAAAGACAGTTAACGTAAACAGATCTCAGGTGAACACTTTCCAAAAAAATAAAACATGCAAGTATGCAAAGATGATCACACCTCCATGTTGCGAGGTGTCTCCTGAAGCTTCTGTTCCAGCATGGCCAGCTTGCTGTTGATATGGCCATTGATCTCACTGTGGATGCCATCAGTGGGACGCTGAGCTGACATCTGCAGGTTCTTGGTACGCAGCAATTTCTGCAGGAGCTGTTGCCCTGTCTCAGGGCAGTGCATATGGGGGCTAGCAGTAACAGCAGGGTTTCCTGGGCTTGTGGTGTTGGAGTTAACAAAACCAGTAACATTGCTGGAATTAGGCGGACATGGTTCCAGTTGCTCACTCATAGACTCTCTCTTAATTGCTCCAGTGCGAGCATCACTTCCGGTCACTGGGTCACACTGTAACTCTTTGGGCTCTTGTTTGATGTTCTGAAGGGTCACCTTGCATAAGGCTTCTCCCCTGAGGCCCACGTTTAGCTGAGGCCCCTGATTCTCTATACTTTGCTTAGTTGGATGCTGCGGCAAGTTCTTGCCTGACTGAGATAACGTTCCACTGACTTGCATGATGGCAGTTTGGGTAGATGATTTTTCTGAGGACTGGGGCTCTGACTTATAATCAGACTGGTCTAAGGGCCCATTGTTATCACTTATGGACCTTTCAATTTCCTGAATAAAAGAACTGCTATTTTTAGCAACCTCCATGCCAGTGACTGTATGAGCTGAAGGGGCAGGTGTTCCAGGGGCCTGCATGGCAATTGGAGGTGCACTTGAGCCAGATTCCCGTTTCTGGCCCGAGGAGAGGTGGCTAGCTTCTGAAAAGCCAGGGCATGCCAAGCCAGCAGGGGAACCTTCGTAGCCAACTGCTGTTAAAGGAGCCCGGAACTGATTGGAAGCTGCTGGCATTTGTGTCTTAATTTGTTGTTGCAATACCTGCTGGGGTTGCAAAGCTTGTGTGGATGAGGATTGATGCACACCCGCAGGCTGAGCTAGGAAGTGCCTCTGTTGCTGCTGTTGCTGCACATTCTGCTGCACATTCTGCTGGGTATCTCCAAGTGGGTTTTGATGCAAAGATTGCCGAGGTGAAATGGGTCTAACTAGACAGCCCTGAGAAGTAGGATGGGCCTGTCCCATTGAGCCCAGTGTATTGGGCATCTGGCCTCTTGTCACTTGGTGCTGTTGTTGCTGTACCTGCTGCTGCTGTAATGTTTGCTGATGCTGAGCCATGACGGCATACTGGGTTGAAGCTCCCTGTTGTAGCTGTTGATTAACTGGATGATGCATTGGTGGCTGTCCTACCATACCAGATGGCTGCTGATGTTGATGTTGCAAAGGAGCTATAATGCCTTGCTGCAATTGAGGCGTCCCACTTGGGGATTGAGACATCATGACCTGTGGCTGTGGGGAGCCCACAGCTCCATGATGCCCCATTGGTCCGTGATGGAGCTGCTGCTGTGCTACCAAACCCTGTGTTCTTTGTCCGGCCTGCTGTGCTTGCCCTTGCTGAGCCTGAATCTGTGCTTGCCCCTGCTGACCCTGAATGTGCGTTTGCCCCTGGAGTACAGTCATTCTCAGCATCTGTCCTTGCATCTGCTGTCTCTGAGCGATCATGGCCTGAATGTGCTGGATCTGCTGACTTGGGGTAAGGTGGCGTAGTTGGGGGTTCTGGGCAATAAAAGCTTGAAGATTAACAGGAGTCCGGATTTGTCCCATAATCGCTCCTGGTCTCGGGCCTGCCATCCCCGGCTGGCCCTTAACCATCTGTCCAACCATGGCTTGCTTTTGCTGTTGAGAGAGAAGAGCTTGCTGCTGCAGTTGATTTGGGTGGGCCATCATACTTGGCTGAGTTTGGCCAGTGTGATTCTTTGCCCCCATGCTCTGCAACTGTCCAACACCATCATGCTGTTGTCTAATGTCTTGGACCTGTTGCCCAACCATTTGACTAATCATTGTTCCCTGCTGCTGCTGCTGCTGCTGCTGCTGTTGTTGTTGTTGTTGGGCCATGTAACACATTTGCTGTCCTTCCTGCTTTACTGTGACATGACTGTTCTCTCCATGCAGAGAGTTCTGTCTCTGTAAAACCAGCTGCTGCTGTTGTCCTTGAGAGAGCACCCCGCCCTGTTGGTTTAGATAGACAAGTTGCTGTTGCAATCCCGCTGAAGCTGCTGGATTTGAAAGCTGTTGTAGTTGTTGAGCCACAAAGACATGCGACAACTGTGGCTGCATCACAGCTCCCTGCTGGTCTCCGGTAGAGGCTGGACGCTGCATGTGAGTTGGAGTACCTTGCTGCTGCGGTGTTCTCGGACTGCGTATTCCACCTTCTGTAGAGCCCAAGTTTGGGACTTCCTGTGGAAAGTTGTGTGCAACTTGCTGCACACCCTCAGTGGACCCTTGCAGTTGGGGACCCTCCTGAGTGGTGCCTGTTGCAGGAGAGGCTCCCAGTACCATCTGTGTTTCAGTTAAGCCCAACTGAGCAGGAACAGGTTGCAACTGCCCTCCAGGGTCTTGCTGCTGCTTAAGTTGGTTTATAAATCCCTGCTGCTGCTGAAGCTGTGCCAGGTTCTTTGCAGCTTTCTGCTGCTGCTGGGCAAGCATACGCTGTGCCAGGACATTTTGCTGCAGTTGAGTATGTGGCCCCCTAAGAGTTTGCTGTTGGGGCCCTACTGGTCCCTGCTGTGACAACATGCCCTGTACTTTCTGCTGCTGTAACAAAATCTGTTGATTTCCCATCATTACTTGTTGGTTCGTCATCATGCTTTGGGTCTGTGTAATTGGCTGCTCTACCACAAGGCTCTGACGTGCCGGAGCTAAAGCCTGGTTTCCCACAATGCTCTGCTGATTCTGAAGCTGCATCGTCTGAGTATTTACACTTTGTTGTTGAGATGGCTGCTGTTGAGCCATTGCTGGATTACCCATCATAACTTGTGGTGTTGAAGCAACTATACCAGCTGACTGCTGGCCCATCATACTTGTCTGTTGCGCTTGCGGTTGTACGAGTTGCTGTCCCATCATTCCCTGCTGCTGCTGCTGCTGCTGTTGTTGCTGCTGCTGTTGTTGTTGTTGCTGCTGCTGCTGTTGTTGCAACTGCATCCTATGCTGAAGCTGCATCTGTCGTTCCTGTAGGAGCCTTACATCTGGTCCCTGGGCTCCAGCTCCCTGTGGGAAAAATCCAGCTGAAGGACTTGGAGGCACAGAGCCAGGGTGAGGGGGCTGGGCTCCTGAAAGGAAGGGCTGTCCTTGCTGTACTCCAACTGGAATCCCTCCCGAGGGAATGCGAACAGGCTGTTGTCCCAACATCGGAGCTCCCTGTTGACCCATCATTTGTCCAGGAAGTGTGGAAAGCATACGAGGCCCCTGGGACGAAGGGCCTGGGGTCAAGAGACCAGAGCCTTGCTGATGCTGCTGCTGCTTATTCCTATACTCTGTCATTAGAGTGGTGTGTTCTTTCTGCTGTTTGCGCACCTGAAAAACAACAAACAGGAATATTAGGGTGGCCTCAATGGCACATACATACTATACATACAATATATTTGCCCTCTCCCGTTTATTTTTAATCAAATCAGCCTTCAGACTGTCAATGCAACATGTCAGTGATCCGTTCACCTGGTCCAGCTGTTTCTGTATTTTACTCTGTTCTTCAGTAACCAGCTTGAGCTTTTCAGCGTCAGCCTCAGCAAACTCCCTTCCAGCCTTCTTGGCAGTGCGTTGCTTGGCACAAAGTGCCTTGCGGGACTTGCGGTGTACGCCAATCTGCTCCTCCAAAAATTTGAGCTGCATCTGCAAGAGCTGTTGAGTGTGCAGGAGCCACTCCTCATACTGGTGCTGCTCTGCATCGTCTGCCAGGAAGCAAATAGGAACATCACAAAGTAGCCCACATAAAACATGGGATAAGCAACCTTTTAGCTCATATAACGCCATTCTAATTCACTATCTCTGACTATTTCAAAGGCCTACTAGTAAAGTATTTGTATAATGCAACAGCCATGCACTTACTGATAATTCCTTGAACAAACTGGGGAGGGTTAGGTCTGGACTGGGTCATGTCATTGGTTTCCCCATCCTGAGAAGAAAATGCAGCAGATATCCTCATCACATTACATATTTTTACTTGGCAGGAGCATAACACAAAGAGGCCCCTGTTGGCCCAAGAATCAGTATTTCAGGTTTTTTAAAGTGCAAAGAACACTGTCAAATGAAGTCTCAGAAAGGTAGTATTTCTACACTCTATTTTAAGAATCTCAGAGATAGCTTATGGAGAAATGTATCATTATACTCTAGAAAAGCTGGTAACTTTGAGTGAGGCAAAAATAATTGTCAAAAAATTGGCTGTTTACTATTGCAATCTGATCAAAGGCATAGGGTTAACACTAACACCACTTTGGATAGCTAAATGTCAAAATGCCCTAATGGAAATCCAAATTAAATTGTTTTCTTAAAATTATTATATACAAAAGGATTTAACTGCCTAGATTCTGACAGTCATGCTCTTTTAACACCAGTTGCAGCAAACACTTTGCACACTGCTAGGGAAGGCACAAATAATATGAGAGCAACTGTAAAAATTTGTTGTGAGGCAAGAAAAGGAAATGTTTCTGAGGGAGATGAGATTAGATGTGTTGGTTGCCAACCACCATAAAGCCCAAAGTAGTTGTTTAGATGTTTGACAGACTGTGCCAAAACTTTAGTCCATATTTAAATATTTACTTGCCAGGTCATAATGATTTATAGTAGTGCTACCAATAAACCTGGCCAGGTTTTATATTACAACAAAGAACCGAAAAGGGCCTTTGCAATTGACCTGGAGAAACGGGGCAAATAAATTCAGGCAGTGGTGGGTGCGGGATATCTTTAAATCATTAAGTTATATCTTAGCTACCCAACAAAGTTAATTAATAAAGGCACGTAATTAAAAAATACAATGCAAAAAGGCTACCGAACTCTTTAATAGACTCACTTTAGAGCTGACATTTAACCACAAATGATCTTTTTGTTAGACTTTGAAATGCTGAGACGGCACAAAAGGCTGTAAATCCTAAGCCTGCTGAAAGGAACTTCAGCACGTAAACGGATCTTGTAGAAGCAGAAATACCTCCTACTGTTATGAATCAATGACCGTGCGTAGTAAAAGTTGTTGACAGTCATGGCCAATGTTCAAACAATTTGAACTTTGAGCGACTCCCTGAAGTGCTTCCCTCCACGCTACGGTACACCCAAGCCTTTGCACATTCTTCCCATTGAAAATTGATAACTTCCAGCTGTGCTTTTGGTGTCAAGAGGGGCACTAATGTAGAGCTCAACAGTCTTATTTGCCAAAATGAATATAAAATGGTTATGGGTGACAGGTTCAAGAGAAACTTTCAAAATGCTGGATTTTTTCTATACTCCAATGACCCAACTACAAAATGCACTTTCCTGTGCAAACAATAATAGTTTTTTTTTATTAATTTTACATGAAATACTCGCCTTAAGAGGGCCTGTAGGGAGCCGGCCTTGGGGATCACTGGTACCTGGGGCTCCAGCCAGTCTCTGAGCCAGGAGAGAAACCTGTTGTCTGAAAGAAGGTACATCACTGGAATCAGCAGTAAAGAGCCTGAGGGCTAAACGGGCACAGACCAGTTAAGCTCATTTAGAAAATTTAAGGAGAGAACCCTAAGCCAAATTAAATATCTAGGTTACCTGTTAATTCCAGGTGGCACTCCGATGGGGCCCTGGGCCATTACCCTCTTGATGCCTTTCAGTGCCACCATTTTTGCCTTGGCAATGGGGTCCACAATATCATCAGTTGCGAACTTGTCCAGATCTGTGACAAAGCATCATCATGTCAAGGCAATGTTTCTAAATTGAAACTCAAACCCCCAAAATGTAGCTAGACCTTATTACAGCAATAAAGACAAATGCAGCTACCTGTGTCTTGGAAGAATTTGTTGACCAGTGGTGGTTTTGCAGTGGCTTGCTGCTGTGGATTGACCACCATTTGATGCCCCCCTGGCTGTCCAGTGCCTGTAATGCCAGGTAGCGGAGCCATGGAAGTATGAGGAAGTGAGGGTATGTTTCCTCCCAGGTGCCTTTGCTGTTGTTGCTGTTGCTGCTGCTGTGGTGGCAGAATGTGTGGTGGTCTGGGCACCATGCCTGGCTGAAACTGCTGACTCAAAAGACCCTGTTGAGGTGGGCGGTGATGCTGTGGAAGCATGACCTGAGGGGTTCCCTGAGAAGGGAGAGGTTGCTGCTGAGGAGGCATGGTGTGAAGGTGTGCATTTATTCCTGCCTGGTGAAGGGAGCTTAGCTGCTGCTGCTGCTGCTGCTGCTGTTGTTTCTGAAGCTCCTTCTTTTCATGCTCCAGTAGATCCTGAATTAGCAGGGGCAGTTCGCTGGCCTCCAGTGAGCTTTCAACTTTGTCCAAATCAACAGCTGGAGAGTGCTGCCCCCCGCTGTCAGGCAGCCCCAAAGTATCTTCATCCAGTTCCGAATTTGCTGGTGGAAAAGACAGGTCGTCAGCATGACCAGTGAGAGGATACGAGAGCCCTCCTAAACGGACAGAGTTTAGAGATGAGAGGTTAGGGGACTTGGGAGTGGCAGCACCCTGCATTATGGAGACTGCTTCTCCCATCTCATCCTTCACTGCAACCGTTTCCAATTGCTGCTGCTTGGGCCCCATCTCACCCTCAACATGGCACTTGGAAGTCTGTGAAGAAGCAATTCCTGGCATTAAGCTAGCCTCCTCCAAACTCATTTTGTGTTTACTTTGGGCATTTCCCACCTCAGAAGAGGGGCCAACTTGTGTGGAGGCAGAGGGAGCAGAGTTTGTAGAGGCGATTTTGACTGAGGATGTGCCAGCTTTGAGTGGCTCCTGCCCTGACAAACCCGACTTTGGCTTGCTTTCTACCTTAATGTCAGGGGCAGAAGAAGAAGGGCCAGGGACTTCACTTTCAGCCTCTACTAGTCGAAGTTGGTCAGAAAATGTGTCCTTGGGGTCCCCTTGGTCAAGCTCAGGGTCAGTGTAAGCCAACAGGTCAAACTCATCACATTTCAGGAGGTCATCCAAGTGTGGGTCTGTGGTCTCTAGGCTATCTAGATTTCCCAAATCGTCATCCCCTTTGTCAGGGCCAAGGTCAAGTGTGGCCAGATCATCATCTTCCTCTGCGCCATCATCTCCTTCAGTACCACTGAGTCCTTTGGGAACAAATGGGTCATCCAAGTCCGATTCTGGCAAGTCCAGGCGACAAGGCCTGATAGCACTGGGGTCTACAGAGGCGACCCGTCCCTCGTCCCTCTCTGCCTGAGCGAGCTGAACCTTCGGGGTGAAGTTTGTGCTGGTTGTGCCTGGATTTGTAGTGGGTGCGTCGAGTGGCTGCTGAGGTGACTCTACCACAGTCTGTTGTGGTAGCATAACCGCCAGACCGCCACCTTGCTGCAATCCAAGCCTGGGGTCACGAATTCCCTCTACCTGAGGGTTGAGGGCAGGAGGCAAAGGTTGTGGTTGTTGTGGGGGCAATGGGGCCTGAGGAAAAGGGCTGCTCATTTGTTGTTGTGGCGCGTAAAGACGTTGCCTGGGCTGTGTGCTACGTGCTGCAAACTGTGGCCCTAGGGGCATTCTCTGTGTGTTGTGCCTGAGCTCAATGAATTGTGGTGGGGGTCCAGACAAATGTGCCCCCTGCATAACATCCCCTCCAGCTGGCACCAGTGCACGGGGGTTAGACATTTCCTGCATCCTCTGGATCTCAATGGGGTTACTGATAGGGGAATTAAGGTGGTATCTCGGCCCCCCTGGCTCCATCGTGGATGGCTGAGGAAATCTCCGGAGGCCTGCAGCTTGCCCTGGCCACTGAACAGGAAAGGCAGGGCGAGGGTAGAATCCCTGGACATTGTTTTGCCCTGGTTGTCTAAAGGGAAAGAAAAAAAACACACATGGGTAACAGTACTCTTGTACGCTTTGTACATCTGGGAAACTCAACTGAATGTGCTGTGTGTTGAATTTTATACTAAAATATCAAAATGTTTATCATCTTCTAATCTGGTTCAAAATATACCATACCTGATGACATTAAGGTCCATGACAACAGGTGCACCAGGAGCAGCTGGGTTTCCCAATTTGTCCTCTATTAAACCCGTGGTGGGAGGTAGTTTGCCCAACATTGCGGCTGGATTACTAGCAGAACCCCCTCTGTCCTAAAGTGACAAATATAAAGTGCATAGAAAAAAAATCAATGATTACATCTTTATCAACTTTGGAATATACGGCTATGATGTAATTTATATTGGTACATTATCATTATTATTAAAAGAAAGGTTACTATTTTAATTTACCACTAAAGCCATCAACTTGCCTGGGGGTAAGGAGGGGGTGCTCGTTGGCTTTTATCTTGCTGGTAGGTCGTCAAGTCACTGCCTTGCCACAGAGGGACACCGCTATTGGCTGCCGCGGCCGCTACTTTTTCCTGTCGGAGAGAATTCCTCTGCATCTGTTGTCGGATCAATAGCTCTCTCAGTCTCTGTCTCTACAAGGGGTAAGAGGCGAGTTATTTGGTACAGGAATTAGGGTTAAAATGTTGCAAGTGCTCAACCATGCACTCAAATGAGGGTCCTAAAATGAGCATTTACATTTACATTTTGTTTGACTTAAATTAATCTTTTTTTAATTTAAATTTATGCTGCTTCAAATAGACTACTGTAGGCGGCTTATTCATTTCTTCTAAAACCAATGTATTCAAGAATCAAATATGCAGGGTCACAATATATGCAGGTTAAAAACTTTCTTTCCTGTGCGTCTTGCTCCAGCTGAAATTTCTAGAGCAGATAGAAACATTTGTGCTTGAAAGCCTGCCAAGATAGAGAAGTTGAAGTTGAGCCTGTGGAAATGGTATAGAAGTTTACCTGTCTGTGCTTCTCCAGATCTGATGGGCTGCCACTGAGGGCAGGGTCCTGACCCAAAGGGATGTCTGGTGGCTCCTGGGAGCTGGGCACGGCTGGCATATTAGGTGCCTCTTGGGGTCTCACAGAGAAGGTGTTAGACGGCCCCAATGGTTGCTGCATCCTTGAGGGGAAGCTGTCAATATTCATGGCCTGAGGCTGAGGTGACTGGAACTGGGCTTGGGGTGGCCGGGAATCCCCAAAAGGCACTTGCGCCTGAGACCGATTCCCTGGGAACATGCTCATGTTTGGGCCGCAGCTATAAGCAGGGGGTCCAAAGGACTTCCCAGCAAGTGAATCCCCGATGGAGGGTTGAGGGGGCGGTGGTGGAGGTTGCTGATTGTGATGCGGTGAGCCCCCAAACGCTAAATTTGCTTCTGGAGCAGCTGAGGATGGGCGGGGGGGTTTTTGCAGGGATGCAAAAGGGTCTCGTGACTGGGGCCGTGAGGGTGGCCGAGAGTAGGGGTCAGGGGACTGGAAGCGAGGTGTGGCCGGTGACTGCACAGAAAATGCTTCACCGGAAAGCGGAGCAAGGGGTGACTGCGGGCTAGCAGGCACTCTGGAGCTCAAGTCCTGCTGGGGCGGTCTCTGAGGCAGAGGGGAAGAGTTTTCCCCTGACTGAGGGCGGGGGGTGAGTGGAGGTTGAGCATACGGGTCTGTGAATGGGGTGGAGGGAGACTTGCGGTAGCTCTCAGAAGGGTTGTTGGGTGAGGCACCAGGTGGATGGTCTCCATGGTGTGACCGTGGCGTCATTGGGGCTTTGAATAGCCTGTCTCCTGCCTCCAGCTGACCTGCAGGGGAAACTGGGCCAAGGTCCTGCCGTCCTGAGGACAACGGGCGGGGAGAGGGGACACTCATGAAATCTGGCCGCTGTTGCCCCATCGCTGCCGGTGAGGATGAGACTGCAGAAGGGGATGGAACTGCACCTTGATCCTGGCGCCCCATCCCTTGTTGGCCCCAACATGGCTCTCCAAAAGGAGAGTTGTGTGGTGGAGAGAGTAGGCACGAGTCTCCAGGAGCTCTTGGTTGGGGGCTCTCTGGTGAACTTGAGGGCTGGTGTAGCTGTTGCTGCAGTGGCCTGATAAAGGGATCTGGTTGCTGAGTCCTACAGGGAGTCGACTGCATGTGAAGAGGGCTCATGTTTGCTGGCTGAGGTGTAACCCGTGAGCCAGGCGGTGAAAAGCCTGCAGGAGAGGCCTGGTGGACTGGATGAAGGGGCGAGGCAGGGGCTGCTGGAGCTACTGGACTACTAGAGGGATGAGAACATGGGGTAGAAGAGTGAGAGTGAGGGTGCGGTGACTGAGGAGGCAGCTTGGCAAACGGGTCAGCCACAGCCTCTGCAAATCCTGGTGTCCTGAGAGGTCCCTCTTGGAAAAAAGCCCCAGTGGATTGTGGGAAGGGAAACGGGCTCTCAGCAGAACCTGGCTGGGATGAGGTGGAAAGTGAACTTGGAGGAGGAGGGGGGATTTGGAGCTGCAGACTGGGACGCTCCCCTTTCACTCGCCCAGGCTCGGTCTTCACAGGGCGACACAGCTGGGCCTCAGACTGCTTTAGTAAAAAATAGGGTAGAGTATCAAACATAAGGAAACATGCACCACAGGGCTTACAGAAGGCAGTATGAAAATATACAACTAGTATGCTAGCACCACAGCCCCCCACAAGGGTTCCATACCTTCTGTGCCTTGCTAATGCGCTGAGCAGCTCTGTTGTCTTTGGCCTTTTGCTGAAAAAGTAGTGAATTTATGGTTAACCTTTTCAGCAACTACGTAGTTTTTTTAAATGAGTTGTTATACTGAAAAACTACACATAAATACATTAGACACACAAAACAACAATATTAAAACTTACAAGAAAGGGAACCTTATCAGCAGCAGAAATTTTTCTCCACATTTTCATTATCTGTTTACAGCGGTTGGACCAGTCTGTTGCGGACAGGAGAACAATAACATTTTAAACCTTTAGCCAGTTTAAAAATAAAAGGTTGTACACAGGCTTCACTTCAGAATCAAAGAATTCAAGCTTCCTGTAGTTGGGAACAAGCACACCGACCTGGATAGTCCTGCTTGAGACTGGGGAAGTTGATGTTAGCATAGAGTACAGGGGAGATGGTGGACAGTTCTCCCAGCTCCTCGTCCTTTTCCCAGCGCTGTAGGCTTCGCTGACTATACGAGAGGCCATCACCTTCTGGCTCAGTGGGAGTAGTTGGTGTGGATGGAGTGGCTGGGGTGGAGGGGGTTGCCCAGGGACTATCGTCTCCTTGCTCTGGACTGAATAAGTTTGCCCTATCACTGCAGACGCAAAAAGAATGTCGGTGACTTGGGATGGAGATGCAGAAGTGCAACCAGCGAACGAAGCATTCCTCAGCAAGCGAACATTGTTTTGAGTGGTTCTCTTACCGGCTGTCAAAAAAGGGTGACTGGGAAAGCCCAGGAAAGGAGTCCATCACACCAGCAGATGGCAAGGTCCCAGACAGAGTGCTACCTGTATTGGCCACACAAATAGAAAATTATGGGGGCACCACATACCAAAGCCATTTACAAAAGCAGCTTTGGTCTTTCATTCAGCATCCAACATTAGCAAGCCCAAAGTTTCACAATTTCCCTACCTGGAAGGAGGGTTCTCTGAGGCAAGCTACTCCGGTTCAGCTCCCCCGGGCCTGCCTCCAGGATGGGCCTCATACTGGCCTGCAAGTTTCCACCAAGGGAAGAACTGTCCGACACGCCAAGCACCTTCCGGAAAAACTGCTCTGAATCCTGGCTTTCCACCCCCTGCGGAAGCCCTGAGACATTTTGAAAAAGCAGAGCAACTCTAAGAAAGGGAAAGTCAACATTTGCTTCCAAAAGAGTAGAGCAGCTTAGATTACCTGCCATACATGGAGAGGGAAATTAAACTCTATTAAAAGTAGAATAGTTGTATAAGACAAAAACAAAAGTCATACCTTCAGACTTGTCGGTTTTAGAGCTTTGTGCAACAATAGCAGTTGGGTCTTTCAGTGATGATAGTCCAGTGACTTCTACATCAGCTAAAAATCAAGAGAAAACATTTCCAAGAACATGTGAGCAAGGCTTTGAAACTAATTTTTTGAAGGGATACCAGCATCATATTCTCTGTAAAACACTTCTAACTATCCATTTAGTGAAATCCCACCTGATCCCTCTAGAGTCTCTGAAGCATTGCCATCCAGTTGCTGTAAGCGAGTTGAGGATCCAATCCCTCCTTTTGGCTCCACTAAATATATGCAAACAAACATGTATAAACCAGGTATATTCGAACATTCGGCATGGAAAACATGCATTGAAGCCAAAGAGGCAGTCCTCACCCGAGTTAGGGCCTTGCTCTTGTGTTGAGGGTGCTGAGGGGTTTGGGGGTCGGAGGCAGCCCTGAGCCTGCTTCTGCCCTGCTGGAGCCAGCAGTGCTTTCTTGCTGAGGTCCAACAATGTCTTCCCAAAGAAGGCCTCCTGCATAAGCAGAGAGAGTTAGCTCCACCCTGACCTTCCACGTCAGGTTGATCTAACAGTGCAGGCCTCTGTTCCTCAGTGATCCTTGAGAGTTCTCTACTGGCGCTTCAAGGCCTGGAAATAATGCGACTTAGGGCCACCAAGGTCATACCTGCAGGTATGCTGGGAACATGTCCTCCAGCTTGCTCTTCTTTCTGCCTCTGCGTTTCTTGGCATGTTCTCCCTCTGCCTCTACAGTCTTGGGGTCAGATGGGTTTTCTACAGGCATGTCCAGGTGGGCTCCTGCACACACACAGGTTGCAGCATCACTGATCCATTCCCTGATTTAACACATTTTCTTGAGGAAACACTAGGGAGAGATCTTAAACTCAAATAGAATGGTTTGTAAAATACCAATCCACACATGCAGGAAAATAATTTTCAAACCATATATATCTAATAAAAAGGCCATCTCCCTTTATAGTCTTCTCTGAAAAACAGCTGGGAAAGATGAGGAACAGCAGACAGCAATAGCAAACAGGGATGACAGGTTTTAAACTTGCCTTCCTCAGCTGACTTCTCTAAAGCTTGCCCATCTGCCACGTGTTCTCCAGACGGCAGCATGGCCTGTCCCTTTTTCGACCGCGTATGAGTCTTCCTCTGTCTCACCATGAACCCCCCGATTCCTGCAGCAGAAAAATTGAAAACGGTGGTCATTCCATAACAATGTCCTGGAAACATCAAACGGGTAAAACGCCAACGACAAGTCTACTCTCTGACCCGGCCTGTAGGGTTTTCGTTTCCTCTTCTTCCCATCTTCGGTCTCCTCTGCCCCTCCCTTCATACCGTCCCCATCCACTCCTCCCTCTGTTCCCCCTTCAGGGCCCAGGTCTCTCTCAGGGGCCCCATCTGGGTCCAGGGTCCCCGGAAGCTCAAGCTTGGCCTCACAGTCCATTGGCTCCCCACAGCCTGCAAAAACCGACCATGGTTTTAAAAAAAACTCCACAAAAACTACAGATCAATCTTCAGGCACTAAACATAGATTTATAAATCTCCATAATCTATAAATTACTATGTTAAGCAGTACTATATAAACATACTTGAACAGGTATGTAGATACGGGTCGTAGTATAGCGATGACTTCAACTAAAATATAAAATCAAAAAGATACGAGTTTGGGAAATAGGGTGCATGGCCTTACCCTCCCCGTCTCCGTCCTTCAGATCCAGGCTGTCGATGGTTCCCAAACGAGAGCGCCGTTGCCGTCGCTTGCTCACCGGAGACATACAGATGCTACGCAGCATGGACATGCCCGTTTCCGTCAGCCACACGCCCTCTAAGCGGTAAAACTGCGGCTCTACGAATGAGGAGATTCTCAACTCAAAAGGGAGACATTCTATGCGGGTAAAGTTACAAAAATATGACCGTTGCACACAGAAACGGCAAATCTGACAAAAAGGTTAACATGTTCACTGTGCAAACAAACTGAACACCAAAAACATTAGGCGTTAGGACCGGTTGAGATACTAGCAACGTAAACTTTAAAATGCACACAGACACTTTTTCACACAACATACCTGGTTCTTTCACTTTGATTGGAGTCATGTAAGGCATTTCCACCACTATAGCAAAAAAACAACTGTTAAGAAACAAGTTTACACAAACGCACAGCATCTTTCACAGGCCATTCTTAACGGATGTAGGTAAGAAAACGGAGAGCAGATTACCGATAGGCTTGGGGACATAGGGAGAGCAGGCGGTGCAGGTGAAGCCTTCGTCAGATGCTTGTTCTGCCTCGTCCTCGGTGTAGAGACCCTCACACACGGCGTGAACCCACCTGTCGTAAAGACACAAGCCAGCCGATTAACCACCGAACCCAGTTCTTATTCACATACGCAACTAGGTTCCTTTTGCTTCCATTAAATCAGGGGTTTCCAGGCCTGCTCTGGGAAGACCCAACCCAGAAGATTTTCATCTTTTTTTAGATAGCTATAATAGCTATAAAACCCAATGCTGTAAGAAGATTCTAGATTAGTTTAATTAGGTCAATAATTAAGGGCTCAGCCAGAACAAAAACCTTCTCATACAGGGAGCTTCCAGGGACCGGACTGGGAAGACCTATTAAATAACTACAGTTGAATATTAATCCAATTTTTAAACTTTAACTCAAAACAAGACAGAAAATCTATTTTAGGATATAAATAATCAAATAATATATAAATGTAACTTATCCGCATATATTCAGTGACAAAACTCAAAGTGGTTAGTGCAATTGGTATGCAATGGTAAATCTCCAATGGCAACGATACAATTCCGGCACACTTTTTTCGGTCATTAATGGTTATTGCAGAGAGACCCACCGGTCACAGTGTTGGCACTGCAGCAGCAACTCCTCCTCCATGAAGTTCTCCCGACACACGGGGCAGGTGACCAGGCTGGCGCACGGGCCGCAGTGCGTGTAGTTGTTCTGCCACTCGCAGTGGAACCCGGGAGAGCCGGCGCCACACTGCATACAGCACACGCACCTGAGAGAGAAAAAAAGGATACTACTTCTAAACATTTAACCTTCAATTTCCCCATCAAAAAATGGCAAAATTCTCAAAAAGTTTTCCACATCTGTATGAATCCTGTCACAGTAGTCCTAAAATGCCTTCCTTCACAAGAGAACTCTCCCAAACTTCAAATGAAAGGGCATAGTGGGCCTCTCTCTTGTAACTGCAATGAGCACACACACCATTTACACTTCCAGCCCCCCTTGGGCACAGTGTGTAAGGGCGGGTCCAGGCAGTAGGTGTGGTAGCTGACGTCACAGTCGTCGCACAGCAGCAGCCGGGCCGGGTCTGATGCCTTCCCACACACCTCACACACAATGCACTCCAGACAGCGCCAGCCTTTACTGAGCATCACCTTGGAGATCTGCAGACCAAAGCAGGTACAATCTATATAAAACTATCTATACCTCTTATAAGGCAAAAACTTCATACATATTGCGCTTGCTATTTTTTACCATGTTTCTCATTTCCTATAAAATGGCTTCATTACAACAGAGACCAAATGCAAATTACATATTTATTTTATTTTAAGCATGCATTTAAACAAATAAATTATGACCATGACTAGCTGTCAATACCAGCTTTGAGGAGATAAGCAAACTAAACAGACAAACGGTATTCATACATTTACCTGAACTATACACAAAACTAACAGAGGTAATTTTCTGTTTATACCCATCACCTTTCAACAGGTAAACTTGGAGAATTAAACAAAAACACAGAAAATGTATGAACGAACAAAAAGCAAAGGGAAGCAATGCAAGCAGCCAACCTTGCTGTTGACGCAGTAGGGGTGGTAACACTGGGCACACTGGGCACAGGCCAGCAACTGGCCTTCCGTACCCCGGCCAAAACTTCCACACACCACACACATGTCCTGGGAGGCAGAGAGAGATCAGAGAATCAGCTTCACCCTTCCGCCACAAACAGACATTCTCAAGTCTACAAAGTCCAGGGATGGCTGAGAAGAACAGGGACTACCTGCAGGAGGACAAACTTGTCCGTGTTGGAGAAGAGCACCACAGTGTTCTGCATGGTGTCATCCTCCTCCTCCTCTTCATCCTTGCACACTGCAGTGTCGGTGTCCATGCTTTGCTGAGAAGGTAGACCACGTCCATAAGCTACCTACAAATGTCTACACTACACTACACCTCAACTGTCCTCACTACACAAGTGTAGGATTTTATTCCTTAACTACCAAATGATGATAATGAGTTATAAGGCCCAATCGTAAAATAAAATATATCAGACAGTGAAAGTGTCACAAAAACTTGATTTTTACAATACAAAGTCATCTGGGTATGATCTGCACACAAACTTTTCATGACCATACAGTTGGATATTAATCGAAGCCATTTAATGCAAGTAAAAACTAAAATGAAAATATGGTCCACGAGCTCACCAAGAAGGCCTCAACACAAGATGCCATGGCTTTGAGTCTCGAACGACCTCTCCCCCTCCCGCCTCCACGAGGCCGGCGTCTCCCTGGGAAACTGTTGCTGCGGCCCTGACACAAAACGAAAAGACTAAGTGAATGGGGCCACGGATGAGCTGAACAAGTACTTATCTTTATACATCCTTAAAGGCAGGCGTTTTATAAATGCCACATCCTATACCAGCCAGAGTAAATTGACGGAAGGACCAATATAGGATACCTGTTTGACCCGGGAGCGGCCAGGGGAACCCCTGCGCTTCACCTTGTCTCCGTCAGGTTTCAGAGGATCGAAAGGCAGCGAGTCGTCCGTCTCCGTGAGAAGAGAATCAGAACAAGACCTGCCTGGTGGCAGCAGACTGAGTTCCATAGACAGAGACTGGGAGTCAGGCTCTCCAGGGGAGCCCAAAAACCCACTGCTACTGCCATCTCCATGACTCAAATTAGACATTTCATCCAGGAAGAGCTCAGGCTTTGGCCCCACTTCCTGGGGATCTTGCTCCTGCTTAATCTTGAGATCAGTGAGAAATGCCTCCTTGTCAACTGCCAGCTCCTCCTCCTCTTCTGATTGGGTGGTTCCAGTCCTCAACTCTTCAGGAACAGGAGGGGCTTCTATGCTTAAAGAGGAAGGGCTAGTCCTTGGCTCTGCCTCAGGTATCTCCTGAGCCTCTGATTCCACCCCTTCCATAGGATGGGGCTCCTCCTCGTGGGGAATAATGGGCAGGCTTGAAGGACGAGGTGAATCTTGACTAAAAGCCTCACTTACACTTAATCCCTCACTACCAGCATCTTCTCGTTCCTTTACCGGCAACTCTTCCATAGGGAAGCAGGCGGCATCTTCCTTTTTCTCAGAATCACCCTCCAATTCACTCTCAGCCGTTTTTGTTTCGGCCTCTGCACCTACGGTCGGGTCAAGGGTTTGGGAGTCCTGGGATGGCAAAGGTAGAGAGACTTCTATCTTTTCTCCTTCATCAGCAGCTGGGGAAGCACATGGTTCCAGTTGCACAGTTCCGCTTTCCTCTGTTAAAGAGGATAAACAAGTTACAACTGCTTGAAGGTAGTTGATCAATGTTTTATGCATTGATTTTTCCTTGGAAGTTCTTAGTTTACCTAATTTTCTAATGTAAGCCCAGCATTGATAAATAAATAACTTTTCTTTACCTGTTCTTAACTGCTGGATACACAAAGTAAATCTATTACAACTACTATAAGCTTTCAACAGCAAAATGTACATTTGATTTTTAATAGCTAAATACTTTGCATTTAATTCACGCTATCACTTATGTACTTATGTCTAGTAAGACCCTCCTGCGTGGACTGTACCTGCGACCTCAGGCGGGGCAGGAGGCTTCTCTGTGGGACTCTCTGGTGCCTCATGGTCAGGCACCTCCACCACCATGCTTTCCTCCTCCACATCAGCCTTCACGTCTGTGCCAAACAAGCCACGTTAATGCACAGTACATTCCAATGCCACTGCAACACGCCTACTGTTTTCACCTGTACAAATATACTACTTTTTCATCATTCCATTAAGATGAAACAGAAGTCTAGAAGCGCAAACCATTACCATAGATTTGTTTTGCACAGTAAAATTTCAGTTCAAATACAGCAAATATTGTCGAAAAAAAAACTGTACAGGCAACTACAGGATAGATGATACAACAACAGGCATATTTTCACAATACCAGTGTCCGGTTCAATGTCTTGAACCAGTTTCACTTGCACAACAAACTAATTATTACATGCATGGTTACTAATGAGCTCTAGGCCTTCTGTCACCAAGATTTTTTTTCTGCTTACCATATCAGACACAAAATAAAAAAACTCACTTTCACTGCCATCTGCAAAAAAAAAATCCCATACGTTCTAAATCCCTAACCATTTATATAATGACTTTAAAATGGCGTGTTTGGCAGGAAGGTCTTCAGAAAAATATATTTTATTGTTGCACTCTCTCTCCTGGTGAGTGAGGCCAGGACCTGCTGCCTGAGGCACTCGTGTCTACAGAGACGTGACAGAGTGAGGGAGGTAAACAGTCTCACTGCCGCCCAGATGTGCGCCAATCTTCTCTGCTGCACTGCACAAACAAATGGCTTTAAAAACACACACACACACACACACACACACACACACACTTACCCGACTCCAAGGCCACTTTCCTACCAGCTTCAGCCGCAGCCTCGGTCTGAGCCGCTGAAAGGCTGGCCTCCACGACACACTCAGGCGGTGGTTCTCGGCAAAGGTAGCAGGTGTACGTACCCTTGGGGGGATCGGACAATGAAGCACATTGAGTGTGCACCGATCTAATGGGAGCAGACAGAGAAAGAGCAGAGGTCAAAGTTGCACAGTAAAACTACCAGACATAACATTACACCAGAGCCTTGTCACTCAGATTGAACAGGAAATCCTCCAAATACTGCCCTATGGATAATATTACTGTCTTTTGTTCAGTGTAAAAAAAAGAATAAAAATATGCATCATTATGTAATAAAACAAGAAACACAAGGCGGGAACCAATAATCAAACTTTAAAAGGGCCCATACGGACATTACTTGTCTACAAAAACACCCATACTATCAGTATTACTATTCATTGTTAACGCATCATATGAGGCAGTGATATTCACCTTAGTCAGAAACAATCATCATGTTTTCTGTATCACAGCGATTTTAATTTCTTCTGGTGTTACTGGTAATTATGTACTCATGCTTTCATTTTAACTCTTATTTTTAGCCATAGTTTTCCTCACACCATGACAGCCCATTAAGTCGCTTTAAACAAAGGTTCGTGCCAACGGAATAGACGGAACTGGAAACGCACTCCCTCCGGACATACCTGCGACAAGTTTGGCAACAGGACAGGGCACCTGACAACTCAGTGGCCTTGCTGCAAACAGGACAGACTGTGGTTCGCTGTTGGTGGCAGCTTCCGCACATGCTGTAGTTCTCAAACCACTGCGCAGCGCCTGACAGCATTGACCCCCGGGCACCACATTCACTGCATACCCTACACCTCTGGGTAAGGGAGAGCAGAAGAAAGAGTTCACAGACCCTGGCAGTAAGAGACCCGCATCACTTCTCATTTTTAAACACTTCATTTGATCAGTAACAGGAGTCTATTATGTACAATAAGCCACGGTTGAGTGAGAGGAGCAAATGTTACTCACTCTGCACTTCCACGGGTCCGACGGCAGGGACTCCATAGCTGGCTGCAGACAAAAGGTGTGGTAGCCCTTGTCACAGGCATCACACACCAGCATCATGGAGTCTTCCCCAGGTTGCCTGTAAACCAACAGCGCACACAGCATTTACATTTGGCATCTACACAGCGTTGTTCATAAATAAACCTCCTCCCGTTTTGCCATTGCTCATTTAAAAACAGAAGGACATGTCCCATCGCCGAAGTGCACAATTTTGCATTTGTTCTTCCCTGCAGTCTCACCTGCATGTCTGGCAGACCTTGCACTCGGGACACTGCCAGCCAGAACGCTGCAGGGGCGTGGCACTGATCTCCAGACAGCCGGCGTGGTAGTGCTGTCCACAGCCCGTACAGAAAAGCAGGCCTGGCAACTCACCGGCAGAGTCACACACAGCACACCTAGCCTCCTCGCCAGCTATGGCAGGCAGAAAGGAATGACACAATAAGCGACAGTGAAACAAGAATAGTGAAAGTAAACACAGTAAAACTAGGACAGAGCCATGGCAAAGATCACAACATTACCTATCTCCACTGCCTTGTCTATGTGGTCTGGACACAGGAGGGCTAAGTGCTTCATGGACTGGAACGAGCCGCTGGCGCCCGAGCAGGGGAAGTGGTAGACCCGCGAGCAGCCCTCTGCTTGGCACCGTATGGTCGCACCCAGCCGTTTACAGTATTCACATCGCTGAAACGGCGTCGTAACGTAATCAGCAATGGCCATGATAAAAACTACCACAACATAATACTAACAATCCCCAGAAAACCTCATTTCTGACAGGCAAGCATTTTAATGGCTGTTGAGTTGAGAGGTTTAACTGTAATACAAAAGAACAGTCTTAAACTACCATGTAAACATTTTCTGTGCCATTTTGGAACAAACGATATGTGCACCATAACATTAAATGGCTTGTCAATAAGGACCAAGATAACCAACTACCCAGGTTAAACATATAAATAAGCAGAATCCAACCACTGCAGGAGCAAAGTTCCTGGGAAGGACTGACCTGTTGTATCCCTGAGATGACAGCTTTGTCCACATTCTCCAGCTCCTGACACTCTGTATGTTTCACTCCCTCTGACCACACTGCACACCAGTGGTGCACCCAGCAATGCCCTAGACAACGGTCAGATTCATTTTAGCACTTCAAATTGTGCAAAACAAAAAGTCCAAAAAAGGATGGCTTCTCATTTCTGGTCACACGTACATTTTATACTTGCTGACAGATGTGAGGTAGGTGGAGACACATTTAGTCTAGCCCTGCAATATATTTACCAGTCTGACAAAAAAAAAAAAAAAAAAAAAAAAATTCAATATTTTCAATCCTGCCCAGTACATTTTTTTTCCCTGTACCATTGAAACTCTCTCGATTCCAGAACTTTCATAGCTCTGTCAAGTACTACAACTGAGAACGGGACGAAGGAAGACTTGAAATGGGCATCGTTTGATAAGCACATTTGAATGACAAAATGTTTATCCCACATGTCCATATTAAGCAAATGTTTTCAGCTCTTTTACTATATCTCAAAATACCACCAGTGTAAAATAAGTCTGAAGTTTAACAGTGAACTATACTGTAAACATTTTACGTGCCACCCATTTCTTGCGTGCAATTATGCAAAGTCAATGGCTTTTGGGAGCCCCATTTCACACGGTTTAGCATTAACTAAAAATGTCACATAACTTTGCAGTCATAAACTGCAGAAACATTTAAGACAATTAGGCACAGATTTTGTGGGAACCTAAAAAGTTCTCGTTTTCTCACCTAATATAATTCGATTTTGTAAAATATTCATATTTCATCACTACAACTCCCAACACCAAATGTAGGGAGGGTGTAGAAGAATAACTAGGTTCCTCCAATCTTAGCGCTTTCAAGCCATCTGTTCTTTTTGATTGGATGGGAGGCAAGCCTCTCTCGACAGTACTGAACACCAGCAGGGTGCCGGCATGCTGGAAAAGGGGAGTTTGATAGTGGAAAGCTGAGAGAATCCCTTGCAATTCAGTCTACATTTTTTAAAATATGTTCCCGGTTCTTGTAACGCTCATTCCTATAAAGTTGGAATCCTGTGTGCCTCACGAGTCCCGTAGGCTTCTTAACTTAATGTTAAGTTAAATGTGGGGGGAAAAAAACACAGAAATTCATCATCAATGCCTCAGTCACACTCTGACTTTGAAGGAAAAGGTTATACATAACTATATTTAAGTAGGAGACTAAATAAAAGCTCGTAAAAGCCCAACAACCCCCCTAACCTGTGTCATCGAAGAGTGATTCTGGGGAGCTGATGTCTAGAAAGCCAATGGAGGACAGATCATCACTGCTCGTGGCCAGGGGCACAGGAGCAGGTTGTGTTGGGGGTGAGAAGGTGAGAGACGGCCCAAATCGCCGGAGTTCCCGCTGTCCATGCAGACTCCGCTCATCACAGTTGCAGAGTGCACAGCCCCTAGTGATCCCCCTGTGCAGATATTTACACAAGCACATGAACATGACAAGGCACGTACCTGCTCACTGAAACAGCAACTCGACATTCGGGGTGAAACTACAGCATTTCCATTTCCCTTACGACTACATTTAGAGCCCTTTCAGAACAGGAATCTGTTGGAAAGTGGAATACTTTCAGAGATGCTAAGGAGACTCATATATATGGCACTTTCATATACATAAAGTGGTTTTCACATGCAGTGAGAAGCGAGTGGAAATATCTAGTGTATAATATTCTTTCCAACTTGAAAGAATAGGATACTAGATTGTCAATCGCTAATAGAGACTATGACTTTACATTTGACTATACAGTAAAGACTTATACAATAAGAACACCTTATTATTTTCTACAGATCCGACAGTTAAATTTGCATATCTGTACCCAGTCATATTTAAATGCTACTGACAGCAAACAAATGTGTGGGAGTAGATGGCAACAGCAGTTAACAGGCACAAAATATCTAAACTACTCATTGTGTAGTGTTCGCATTAGTTAATTAATGGGTGAAACACTCACACAGGTACACTAGAAGTTTCCATGGTTGCCCTTGCGGACTCCCCATCTGGCGGGACAGGGCGCTCTGGAAAGGTGCTGCCATCAGCTGAGGAAAATAAAATGGGATTTGTCAGGGATTGGATGTTTGAAATATTAAAAGTTGTGAGCCTAATAACATAGCCATAGATTTTTGTAGGACTAGATGCAGTACATAAACTAAAGCTACTGAAAACCACATGTCAATGGGCTACGGTTTTTAAAAGCTATTAAAAGGTAGAACGAAAATATGGACCTAATGAGAAAGGATTCTGGATTTTGTACGTTTCCTTTGGAACATTCTTTCAAAGAATGGGTCTTGGTAAGCTGAGGCGTTAACATTTTGGAAAATTCTATGCTTCCAACTTTGTGGTAACAGTTTGGGGAAGGCCCTTTTCTGTTCCAGCATGACTGTGCCCCAGTGCACAAAGCAAGGTCCATAAAGGCATGG
>JAOYSI010010293.1:0-10444 GCA_025775065.1 Hiodon alosoides
TGTGTGTGTGTGTGTGTGTGTGTGTGTGTGTGTGTGTGTGTGTGTGTGTGTCTGTGTGTGTGTGTGTGTGTGTGTGTATGTGTGTGTATGTTTTTCTGACTGACCTGCTCAGAGCTGGTGCTCCTTCTCCTCTTGCTGGGGCTGGGGCGGTCTTCGTTGTGCAGAGGAGCCCGACGCAGGGGCTCTCCATGGGGGGGCACGGGCCGCTTCAGAAGACCCCCTATTATCTTCCCTGGAAATGTCCTGGGTGGCTGAAAGAGGAGACCGGAATAAAATGTTCCAAGTGTGGAGATAACAAACTTAATGTTGTTTCATGATGAGAATCTATTTAGGGACAGCCCCAGGTTAATAAATCTAATTAATTAATTTAATTAATTGGCAGAGGTTTTTACCCAAAGGGACTTGCATTTTTATTTTATGCACTTTATTGGTTCAGCTGTATATTGCACTAAAATGTCAGTTTCTCAAGGGTAGTAGAATTAGAAAGTGAACTAATAGTCATAAGTCCAGTATGTTAACCCCAACGCCACCTGCTGCTAGTGCACTGAGATTGCCACACAAGGACTGAGGGTGCGAGACAGAAGCAGCACACATTTGTGCACTTTTTTACCCAGGTAAAAACCCACTGTTTACATGGTTCACCAAACAGGCCATATGGCATGTAGCTGTACTGACCAAATTTACTAAGAATCCCCACCTTCATTTTGGACATACCAGCTGAGCTTGGTTCCAGGTTTCTCCGACGAGGGGATGGTTTTGGGGCCGGGGTTGCTGGGGCGAACCCCCATACTGAGAAAGGAGGAAGGGAGGATGGCGTGAGTCGGGTGAGAAAAAAAAACCCTTTGGCCAGTGAGAACTAAATTAAGCAACACCCAAACAAATGTTTCACCTCCATACACCTATCCTGTTTCTTACCAGTCGACGCTCACCCCACGATACTCCTTCCTGCCCCCTCTCTCTAGGCCCCTCCCTCGACTGCAGTACCCACCTCCTCCGCTCTCTATGTCCCCCCTCTCCTCTCTTACCCTGAGCTGCTGGTTGGTGCGGAGGGAGAGGTGCCCCCCAGGTCCTGTGTTGTAGCTGCAGTGAGGACGGGTACTCGGGTAGCAGCGTCCGGTGTCGTCAGCCTGCTGGACATGGGGCTCCCAGGCTCCTCGTGGTGGCCTGTGTTCTCGCTGCGGACCCAGACCCGGACCCGGACCTGGGTGCTGGCCCACCTCTGGCTTGTCCCCTCCACGCACTGGAGGCCTGGGAGAGATTGGGGGAAGAAGTGAACTGTGTGCCTGTGTTTGTGCAGTACAGCTTGTATGCAACACGTGTGCCAATGCAGAGTGCCAATGTGGGACTCACCCATTACTATAAAACTTATTGGGGTAGTTTGGGCCAGTCCCGTGACCTGTGGCTAGTTGAGGGGGGAGCTGGGGTTGATTGCCAGAGTACCTGTATATCAGAGAAAGATTTCATTGTTCTTTTATGTTACCGCTCTGCACATTTACCCTAATGCATTACAATGCATTAGACAATGACAAACACCAACATTAGTATAAATGTTTGTTAATTTTGGGTTGTATGCATGCGTAGTGCAGCTATTGGTTTAATATAAAGTACGCTGTTAGTTTTGCTACTAGTAAATTAGTAGGATTGTGGCTTGTAACTGTTTTTTTTAAGGCTTTAGAGTAAGAAAAAACACTATTCATTCAACCATGTGTGTGTTGTCTTGATTCTGTGTTGAGTCAAATCAAAAAGATGTGACGTTGCAGTAAGTATTGTCTATGTAGTTTTTTTTTTCGCCAGGGTTTTTTGTATTAAGTTAGTTGTGGTGTTGAAGAGAATCGACTGGTCGAAGTTTATTGTATTGAATTATAAACAGTGAATAGCGTTGAACACAGATGTTTGTTCTTCTATGTTAGTTCTTGGTTTTTTTATTTCTTTTTGTTGATATTAATTGTCATTGCCACTGTATATAGCCATTCACTTGCAACTGTGTTGTCTACCTGTCTTGGGTGACAAGAAAACCACCACAGGGCATCTTTGGCATTCAACATCAGACTCTAAAGATGTCAGAGTGAATGAATGCAAGTAAAACATTGTACATACATGTGGGTAATATTTTTGGTGTGTATGAGTCAACGCACGTTTCTGTGTGTGTATGATTGCGTATGTGTCCCTTGGTAAGCTCACCTGCCGGGCTTAGTCCAGGGACGGCTGCCCACAGGAGTCCATGGTCCTCGGTGCGGCCCATCCAGAGCGTAGCAGTCCCGTGTGCCACGCCCACCAAACTGGTCCACTGTGTGATGCATTCTGCCTTGAGAGAGGAGGGGAGTGAGCCTGTATGCAGACAGGCACAGGCACAGGCACAGGCACAGGCACAGGCACAGGCACCGGCACAGGCACAGGCACCGGCACAGGCACAGGCACCGGCACCGGCACCGGCACCGGCACCGGCACCGGCACAGGCACAGGCACAGGCACAGGCACAGGCACCGGCACCGTCAACTCTCACGCAGTGCCCGAGAGACTCACCACACTAGCCTTGTTTGTGAAGCCCTCCACTGCAGCACAGAGAGGGCCACACACTGACACACAGGGGGGACTATTCCTCTCTGACTGTGTGTCTGCTACACCAGGCTGTTGTCTGCCTCTTGGCTGGAGGGATGGAGAGAGAAACAGTGAGGATCAGTGATAAATACTAATAAAACCTTTCTTTCAGACGGATGTGGTCAGGATAAGCTGTCACATAAGTGGGCTGCCTGATCCAAATGAGGAAATATGGTAGACTATAACAAAGAAACAGGAATAGAGGGAGACACTTTATTTCTTGGATAGCCGAATGGAGCGAGAAAGACACATTACACTAGGGCACAATGGAGAGGAAATGAGGCAGGTATTGTGTTTTATATTGGGAGTATGGCATTGCTTTTTCTTTGCATTTTCTGAAAGCAATCTGTGCGCTTTGGAAACAAAATTATTTTTATTGTCATGCGAATAAAGCCATTGGAATTAAATTTAAATTGAATCTGGTCAGTATGGCCATCCAAACGGGCCAACGCCAGGTAGACATGGCTTCCCAAAGAAGAGAGGATGTGCTCAAACTGTAACCTTCCTTAAGTGGAGACAGACACATACACATGTTGCATGTTGCATTCACAAAATGTGAAAAGTTCTATAACATATTTTTATCCCCCCTTCTCCCGGTAGAGAAAGAGGTCGGTTAGATTTTAGCCACACATAAATCTATCGTATTCAAACTGTGTGTTAAAACTGGGAATATGGTCCCTATATCATGCAAATGATGAATCTGGAATTGAAAATTGAGAGACAGACATTGGGTTAGAGAGAGAGAGAGAGACAGATAGCATTTATTTGTGAGTTGGGAGGAGGAGAAAGAATCACACAGGGTAAATCCTATCACCACAGGTGTTGGGGAGGGGGACTGGTAACGCTCAAAAGGATGGACAAATTATATAGAGAGAGGAAAAAAAACATTTTAAAAAGTATTCTGAAAAATCAAACCCTTTGAGGAAAACTGGATAAGACGGATAAGAGACAGAGTTGAGGAAGTCTCCACAAAAATATGTTACTTTCCCCAAAACAAACAGGTACACACTCTCTCTGCTTGGTCTTCTGGTTGTAGATATACATAACTTACCGAGACGAAGATGATCCAAAAGGCAGAGCCTCCCTCTGACACTCTCTTACAAAGCATCTTGCCAACAGCATTTACTCATACGGCCCCAGTGAGGTTACATGACACCTGTCAGTCCTTCTGCTTTTTGCCTCACTACGCAAAGCCCTTGCACTGGCTTCCAGTCAGAATTTGAATTTCATTTAGAATCCTTACATGACCTTGGGTAAGGGGGCTTTGTATTGTTAATTTGGCACCATTATCCAGCTCAGTTTTCAAAGATTACACTTTTTAAGAGCTCAGATATTTATGGAAGCACAGGAGAGACGTCCCCTCATTGGACATGAACCTACAACCTTCTGGAACCACAGTTCTTCAAACAATATGCAAGCTGCTACTCCAGAGGGGACTAACTAAACCATCTAATATCCCATGGATTTTCCTGAGGCCAATAACATGCAAGAATTTTGTAATTGTCCGTTATATTTTTGACATCATAGACAGTTTATATACGTATAGCGTCCGACAAAGTAGCCTTTACCTAATGAACCCAGTGACCTCACGATCAGAAATGTCTCGCCTTCATCTCCCTGGGGTTCCTTCTGGGTTCTGGTAGTCTGTAGATTAAAAACCGAGAAGGAGAGATTGAGTGGTTCAATGGGGTTTTGGCATACATAAATAAGAAGACTTTTATTACTGCAAGCCACTGTACATGCATAAATGCACGCGTTTAGTAATTTAACCATCTGTTCAGATGAACAATTTAACCATATTAGTGAGGAGAAATGAACCTAGTACCTTCCGATAGTCATCCAACATGAGACCCATAAAAATGAAAGAAAAGGGACGCAATCAGTTCTAATTCTTACTATTAGATAGAACAATCCCACAATCTTCTCATGGTCTCTCTCCTAGGTAAACTGAGGGGAAGCCCCTATGAGTCACACTCGTCCGGTGGAATGTTTTTTTGGAGCCACGTTTTATTTTTTCTGTGTGACTCATCACAGTTTGTTAAACTATAAGCGGGGGAAAAGAGTGAGTGCACGCACGCAAGCAAACACACACTAATTAATTAATTAACAGTTAACCCACCTATAGAACAAAGTGGCTTTAAAAAAAAACTATGAATCCCCAAGAACTCAAAAGTCAGAAGTCCTTTCCTGCTACCCCCTGCAGTCTCCACGGTCGCTGGAACCCGACCCAGAGTCCTTTTAGAACAGGAGAAGGCACCGCACTTCAGGAGGAAGTGGGCTGTGCCAGTGCTAAGTGTACAGGACAGTAGCCCAGTCATTTAGTAAAGAGGACCTTCAGCTTTGGGCTCCTCTAGTAACCAGTCTCAAAGAAGCGTGGGGGACTGTAACTATATCCAAGCTAGTATTACCTGAAGGTGAGGTCATTACGGCAGAGTTGTCACAAAACACGGAAAAAACACAGAGAACACAGACACAGAGAACACAGCAAATCTGAGAAAACTCACTCCTGCCTCGCCATCTAGTTTGGTCCAGAGGGGTAATTAGGGAAGAAAAAAGGGTAGCTGTAAGTTTATGTTCGTGAGTGTACCTGTGAACGTAATTGTGAGTGTACCTGTGAACGTAATTGTGAGTGTATGTGTGTGGAGTGTACCTGTGAACGTAATTGTGAGTGTATGTGTGTGGAGTGTAGCTGTGAGTGTGTGACTGTGTGACTGCATACTAAACACATGAGACTGCAAGACTCGTGATAACAGATGACAGCCAATTTTTTTCTAATACACACATGCACACACAGACTGCTTGGTCAGGAGTAGGTCAAACGGGGACATTTGCTGCCTTTTACAGATGGTTTCCCTGCTCCTGTAATTATTTACACAGCGAGCAGAAAAGTTCCAGCATTGTCCCACCACTAGGGCCAATGACACAGAAACCACGTAATGCTTGGAGCCAGCTCTAACGTAATACATACACTAACTAACATACACAAGGACATGCGCACACGCACATACGAACATGGGAACATGCATAAACGCACGCACACACACATACACACATGCACAGAAACAAACATGCTCATTCACACACAGACACACTCTTCCACAAGGTCCTTGTCTGACATAGGATGTGCTAGAGTGCGTTATTCATGGGGTCTCAAAGTTAACTTTACTTAAGAAAAAAAATTTCTGCACAACACCCACACAAACGTTAACACAAATACACGTTTGCACACAGGTCCTTATCGTTAGCTATAATTCCATTATAATCCTCTACCCTTTTCCGTCAGATGCATATTATAGTTTGAAAAAAGTTTTTTCAGATAATTGGCTTCAAACATCAAGTTAGCACCTCTTTTCTACAAAACGTGTGGAACTTCTTACCACAACACGAAGCAAAAGTTTCCTTTCCGTTACACACACATGCATGCAAAAACACACACACACACACACACACACACACACACACACACACACACACACACACACACACACACACACACACACACAACCTTATCTGTAACTGAAACAGGGTTGAAAAAAACATCTACAAACTGAAAGAAGGAAAAGCATAGCTGTCAGTCTGCCATTGCTCTCCCTTTCAATTCTACCCACGCAGCCGAAACCGGCTACCCCCTCTCACGGATGGAGGGGTTATAAACCGGTTCGTAAATCTGCTTACAGCCCCCTCAAACCCACCCACTCCTCTGCCAACATTACCAAGAAGGACTGTTCAAATATGCTATTTCAATCTCCTTTAACTCAATCATTGATTGACCACAGTCCATGACGTTATACGGTCTCAGACACTCATGCTGGATTTGGAGTTCCGTTAGACTGAATGTCAGCCGGGGGGTCGGGGGACGGGAGACGTTTTTCAGACATTGAGGTCTGCATACCCTCCAGCCGGTGGTTTTTCAGTAAACGAGGTTGCACGAGGGCTGTGGCGGCAACGTCAACAACGCACCATCACTTCCTCGAGCACCCTCTACTTGTGACAGACGCTTCCGCTACCAGCCCTTATTTCCCCTCTTATATACACACTCAGTCTTAGACTTTCTGTTTCGCTTCCAAATAAGAAATCAGTTAACCCTGCAATGTCTGGGGGGCAGCTGATCAAAATTGTGAACATAACATTTGGTTTTAAGGTATCATAAGACTATTTTCTAAACATTTGCTACACTATGGCAAATCTACCTTTCTCAAGAAAAATAAAATAAAAAATAAAAAACTGTTAGACTGTTTGATGACCATTTGATCCTATGGTCAGTGTTAATTAAATCAATAACAGCTGGGCAGTTGGTGGTGTAATGGTTAAGTGACAGACTTGTAATTGACAGGTTGTCAGTTTCAGTCCCACTCAAGCAGTACCCTTGAACAAGTACATTTTCAGTAAAAATGTCAGCTGTATTAGTAAATGAAGTGTGTAAGTTGCTTTGGATAAAAAGCATCTACTAAGCAACAAAATTGTTAGCTCCCTTCAGAAGTCAAAAACTACAAGGAATCTTGTCATACCCCCTTCCTCTATAACACCACATAAACGGGTTAAAAGGGTTTATTCTAATTTGCAAAACTGCTGGTATAGGGATATTTCCTCAAATTTAATAAATGAAAGTGATTCAGAAACTGCTACCTACTAAACAGCCTTTTTAAAAATTAAAATGGCCTCACCTTATAAAAAATGATATTGGGCCTGTTCGTTTCATATTAAAAGGAAATATGCTAGGTCTATTGGAATCATGTTTATTTAGCTTCCATTCCTGTAAAAGATGTTGCAAAGAATGATTCACAATTTATAATAACTGATTTGGTTATGAGTATGCTTCATTTTTCTTGTCATCTTGCACAAACCTTCTGGGGGGGGGGGGCTACAAATACACGCCCCACCCTTTTTCGTGAGGTAGGAGGAAGAAAATGTCCTCCCAATTCCCTGTACATGTGCTACTGACTATGGCAGCCAGCCCATTCACGAGATCTAATGACAACCTGCTTCCACAGCCTCCGGTTAGCGCAGACAAAGGCGTGGGATCGAATTACACAGCAGAGTTCTATTTTCTCCCGACACCCTTGCCTTCCGCCCACAGACACAAGCTGGTGGTCGAGTTTAATATATCACTAAGATATTTAAGTTAATCAAATCTTTATGAATATAAATTATATATAGATACATTCGGGAAGTATATATAAAGGCTTTCTTGTGGGGGTAACAATGAATTATGTATACTCATGGTGCTATTTTGCAAGTAACCAGAGTCTAAATAATTCTCACATTTGATATAAATGAGGTGCATGCCAGTTTCGCAAATCAGGCAGTAATTGGCAAGCATTAACTTAAAAAAAGGCTTAAGTCTTGATCTGGCTCTTTGAAGATCAACTATTCGAATGGGACCGTCTCCCTTAACAACATAAATGCCAAAGGAAGCTCATCTTCCAGCTCTGCACGAGCACATTGTTACTGCGGGTCGATTGTATTACGCTGGTTATATTACCATTACTGTAAGGTCTTTTGAAAGTGCCGGGTGAATCTCCAGAGCATGCCTGTCACCAAGACAAACAAACACCAGTCAATAGTCTAACTGAGTGGCTCAACATACTTCGTTAAAATTGTAGACCGTAAATAGACCAGACCTACCTTTCTAGTGACGGGTCAAACGACGTAGTTGTCTGTCGCGGTCCACCAGTCCCAACTTCAGACCGTTTCTGAAATATGTTGGGAATAGAGATACAACTGTATATTTCACGTTGATGAATGAATTAAAATGGAAATGGATTACATTTGTATGGCATCAATTTTAAACGCGATCGTTGCCAATTCAATTACACCAAGTTCAATCTACACCAATAATAAACATCAAAAGATAACTTCACATTTAGCAAATTTGTTTTGACTGATCCAAATTAATAGTAATACAAATGTATAACAAAGCGTTACACGGCTACACGTTTGGATAGATCATTTAGGCTATCAATACCAATTCATAATCCGTGCTAAATGTATAGTTAAGCATTCAGTAGCGTTTAAAATCCAGCAGTTCCCGTTGCAAGCCGTTTTAGCAACAAACCTAAGCTCTAAAATGTCCCAGTTTCTACCGGTAAACTGGATATCCGCACTGTACTCGTGTGGTCCGTGTTCTTTCTACGACCGTCAGCTCTGTCTCGGCAGTAGTAGAATAACTGCCGTTTAAATTAATATCGGCAGATAATTTGTATCATCCCGCAAACGGATTACTCAAATTTATTTCACAGAAAGTGAGTCAGCGATCGTGTTGATCATATTTACGACGATATCGCTTTTTTCCGCTCTCCCTCTTTTTCCGTACAGCCTGGATGTTGCTCGCCGTCGGTCGTGGATCTCGTTTAACTGGGTTTTTTTAAAGGGACAAGCCGTTTCCATTAGTTCTAGACATCGGACGATTATCAACATGACATAATCACACGGACGAGCTTCCACTCCAGAAGTCCTTTCACTGTCTTCGACGTCACCCGCTCAGCTCCTCCTCGTAAAGACGGAATTCCCTAACAGCGTAAACTGCCGTAGTTCTCACCTCCCTTAACCTTGAAAAGAAAGGTCTTAAAGTAACCGAAATCACACCGTTGTTAATTTAGCCGTCTTTAGAATATACAGTAGAAACTAAACTATTTTGGGCTCATCTGATAATAAAAAAAGAAGCAACCAGAGAATCTGTATTTGGAAACACTGTTTATGTTTTAACGTGACTACTCCAGTGTCAGAGCCTAACGTTAATTATTCCTAGTTTTTTGTGTAACAGCCTACTGTGGTGCTGATGAGGAACGTGAAGTTTTTAATGGGCATTTCTGGAGCATACCCAGTAGTAGTGTGCTTACTTGTTTGTTGTTTTACTAGTATGACAAATTATGATGATCATTATACTTATTATTATAGTTTTACAAAGTAAATTATGGTTCCAAAATGTAAATTAATGATCAAATACGAAGGCATACACACGGTAATAACAGATAACGTGGATGTTCAGAAATAGCTATGCTAGACCTTCCAACCACAACAAAACACCTGTGCCCAGGCCAATCTCCACTCTACACAATTATCAAAAATGAAAAAACAGAGTAGCCTCAAAAAACGTGCATCAACATTACATCAGCCAGAACTCCATTAGCATCAACATTACCCAGGGATTTGCCTTTCCACGGCTTTCAGCTAAGGTCAATAACGATCTAGAACAAGGTAGTTCAGACAGGTGACAGCTGCTCTGGGGGAGTGGGGTTTGAGTGGTCTGCTGTAACAGTTTTTATTATAGGTATATGAAAGATGGTGCCGATTGAAATTAATGCCACTGGAAATGAAGACCAAAATGATTAGCTAGAGCCACCTACTGGTCGAACTGAAATTGCTAGAATATAACATTTTAATTGCATAAGAAAAGTCAGGTCAAAGATTACATTAAAATAAGGCCACCAACATCTAATTCTACCGGGGGTGTGAATTCACAGAGTGAAAAAACAGGAAGTAAGGTGTGTGGCAGGGATAATTCAATTATATTACTAGAAAATGACATGATCCTGATAGTTTAATTGGCAATGTCATTATTTTACATTCCAGGATAAATTAATGCATCTGGTGGCACTGGAATCTCCTGGTATCGCCTGTCTGTTCAAAAGAAATAATGATAAAAATAAACAGTGCTAAACTGAATAATAAATATATATGGATCAGTACTTTGCTATCTCCTATGATGTTGATATTATTGCTTAAGAATATACATGCGTTAGAGAGCTATGGCATGGCATTATTACGGCAGATGACAAAAGACAAGGACATGTGTTGATCCAGAATAACCCAAACCACAACAACAACCTACAGAAAGGAGCAGGGG